>JAOWBR010163982.1:0-11999 GCA_028571145.1 Dionaea muscipula
CCCCAATGTTTCACTTCTCAAGGGAGGGGATTCCAAGCCCAACAGTCTCCTCACGCAACCGCAGCCTCTCGCTTGCAACGTCCACCTCCTCCAGGGAAGAAAAGAATGAATGACTCTGATTGAACGAGACTTGTATAAAGATTAGATTTGTCAATATTGCGGCCTAAAGGGACACATTGCCAGGATCTGCTGGTGGATCCCATAAAAACCTCCACACTCCATTACCTCAACCCGCCCCGCGGTGACCCCGTATATATTTTACTTATATTATATATAATTTTAGCATTAATGGGAAATTGGGATTGGGAAATTGGGATGGGGAAACGGGGACGGAAAATTAGAATCTGGGACGAGGAAATAAGGATGGGGAAATGGAAATAAGGAAATGGGGATAGGAAAACGAGAAAATGGGGAACGGAGATGGGGAGTATTTTTTTTCCCCGCGGGGACAGGGAACTTTTTTTCCCACGGGGTCGAGGACGGAGGAGGCAAATCTCCGCCCCACCCCGTTGCCATCCCTATGTTCTGCTTGCCATTGTTGCTACTGCATGCTATTATTGAGCATGCCGTGTGCTGAAGATCAGGAGCCAACAGCCCCCAAAATATAGATATCAACCAGAAAAGATCTTGGATAAGATCTTATCAACTAAAAGAAGATCTTGGATAAGATCTAGATATTTGAATTTGAATATTTTTGTAAACAACTGAACGTTACTTCACTGGGGTTATTGTTTTCTCTATTTAATAGAGGATAGAGGGGGTCAGAAGGTATTGAGTTTTTGCTCCATCAAATATCTCTTGTATTTGACATGATATCAAAACTAAGTTCGGATTGAGGTTTCTGTCCTCCATGTTTTGTTAGCCTCCGACGTCGACGATATGTTTAACGACATCGGAGGGCCTCATCCTCGACATCCACAAAACAAAACACAATTTGAGAGAAAACACTGCTTCTGTTGCGTCGTCTTGTTTCGTCTGTCTTGTTTTGGGGTCATGTTCCGGTTTTTTTGGTTTGATTTATTGGTTTTAGATTATGGTTTCGATTACTCAGATTTTGGTCCCGACGACTTTGGTTTATCAGATTAGAGTTTTTTATTTCTTCGGTTCCCTTGATTTCTTGGTTTTAGCTTCGGCCCTTATTTCCAGTTTCTTGGATTCAGCTTTTTGGCTTCGGCTTCTTGGTTATGGCTCGACCCTTTGGTTATGGCTTCGACCCTTTGGTTATGATTTTGGCTCGAGTTTGTGAATTTGATTTATCGCCTGCCTTGTATTAGGGTAGTCTCTCGATTTTTCGTTTGTTAAAGGTTCCTCTTGTGGGAAGCCTTTTTTGGTATGTAGGGTGTCGACATCTCCTTTAGATTTGTTGTAAACCTCTCGAATTTCGGATCACGAACACTAAGGTTTTCCTTGGTTACGATATCAGTTTTTCATTCATCGTATTTCTATTGGATTGGTTTGGTTTTTAGAAACTCTTCGAGTCCTCTGCTCTTCGTTCCACTATCAGGCGTATTTTGGTGGTGTTTCGCGTTGTGGGAGTTGATACTATTCATCAGATCTAAAAATCAAATGTTTGAGGATTCTCGACAATGGCTCATCGGTTGTTTGGTGATGTTTGAAGTTGCTCGACAGCAGGATCGTCAACAAAATTGCAGATGTCCTTACTAGCGGCCCTAACATCAGCACTTTGTTAGCAAATTAATGCCTTTTGCTTCCCCGACATCAATTTGAGGGGGGTGTAAGATATTTAATGTTGTTCTGCTTGTCGTTGCTGCTACTGCATGCTATTATTGAGCATGCCGTGTGCTGAAGATCAGGAGCCAATAGACCCCCAGAATATGTGAGCACATCACAGTTGGCGCAACACAATGAAAGCTATCTACGGCTTAAAACAGGCCCCACGCGCTTGGTTTAACAAGTGTGCATCTTATCTTCTCCGACTAGGCTTTCAAACCTGCCCTCATGACGCGTCTTTCTTTCTTTGGCGCTCCGACACACATACAATTCTACTGCTGATATATGTAGATGATGTCATTCTCACGGGCAGCTCATCTTCTCTTTTACAACAGCTGATTACTTGCCTCTCCACCGTGTTTGCCATGAAGGACTTAGGTCCTTTACAATTTTTTCTTGGTCTTGAAGTTCATCGGACTGCCACTTCTCTCACCCTCTCCCAGTCTCGCTATGCCTTACAACTTCTGGATCGGTTTCACATGGCTGGCTGCAAGCCTGTTGCTACGCCCCTTGCAACTGGTATTCAATTATCCAGTGTTGGGTCTGCTCCTTTAACTGATCCTACTCCCTTTCATCAAATGGTTGGCTCACTTCAATATTTAACACTGAGTAGGCCTGACATCGCTTATGCGGTTATCCATGTCTGTCGGTTCATGCAAAACCCAACCAATGCTCACCTTGAAGCTGTCAAACGCATATTTCGCTATGTGAATGGGACATTACATCTGGGTCTTCATTTCTCTTCCTCTAAGCAACTCAATCTTTGTACTTTTTCTGATGCGGATTGGGCTAGGTGTCCCGACACCCGACGCTCAACCACTGGATATGTTGTTTATCTTGGACCAAATTTACTCTCATGGGGTGCTAAGAAGCAAACCACGGTTTCCTGTTCCAGCGCTGAGGCCGAGTATCGTGCTTTAGCTACTTCGGCTGCCGAAACTTAATGGTTTCTTCATTTGCTTCAACGGTTAGGCTGCACTCTTTCATGCTCCCCAGCTCTTTATTGTGACAATATCAGTGCCATTTATTTGTCTCAGAATCCGGTCTTTCATAGTCGGACCAAACATATTGGCGTCGACGTTCACTTCATCCGTGATCATATTCAATCTGGGTCTCTTCATGTGGCACATGTCTCCGGGTCTTCCCAGATAGCGAACATATTCACTAAGGCTCTCCCCACTCCACGGTTTCTAGCTCTGCGCGACAAGCTCCTGGTTCGACCCACCATGAGCTTGAGGGGGGATGTGAGCACATCACAGTTGGCGCAACACAATAAAGGAAATTGTGGACCTGAAAATCACCAATCAGTTATGAGAATCAAGGGAACAGCTGAAATCTAGGAGGATATATTTTGTTCTTATCTCTTCCTTAGCAAAATCCCACGAGATTCTATTTCATGAAATCTGTAACTCTATTTATGTAATCGCTTGAACTGAAATAAAATTATCTTCTTCTTCCTCACTTTACTGTGTTCAGTTTTCTCACAAGAGTAAACCCTCGGTAAATGACCCTTACTATATCTAAGGATATGTAGAATGAGAAACTGGGGAATCAGACATAAACACCGACTAACCACGCTAACAGAGAAGAAAACATCTAGACAAATGATGACAAGATAATTCAATTTACCCACCAATCGCCTATACCTATCGAGATCATCATACGCCTCGCCACCCCTTGGGGCAAGCTTCACTTCGAGCACCATAGGAGCATCACTAGGCCTCACATCCACCATACCAGTATCTCGAAACAAGTCGAGAGCGCACTTCTACTGGGATAAGAATATATCCCGCTTGCAGCAAGCTACTTGAACCCCTAAGAAATACCTTAAATTCCCAAAATCTTTAGTTTGAAAACGATTGTAAAGAAAGCCCTTGAGAGAAGCGATGTCTGTACAATCATTCTCAATTATAACAATATCATCCACATACACAACAAGAAGAATACAACCAACACTAGAGTGCCGATAGAATACCGAATGATCCTTCGTCGATTGCTGTAAACCAAACTTTAATACCACAGAACTAAACCGCCTAAACCAAGCCCTGGGACACTACTTTAAAAAAAAAACAAAGATTTCTTGAGGCGACAAACATACCCATGCACAAACTCCCCCTAAACAATAAATCCAAGTGGCTACTCCAAATACACCTTCTCAACCAAATCACCATAAAGAAAAACATTCTTGATATCCAACTGATGCAAAAACTAATTGAAAGATGCAGCAAGAGAAATAAGAAGGCACGTTGAAACCATCTTCGCAACAGGACAAACAATCAGACAAACAGTAGGTGACTCACACCCCAACACATACAGACATTCTCACGTGTGTCAACCCCTATCAATAATCTTCCTCGTCAACAGATCTTGGAACTCATAATAATCACCAAAAGAAATATAACACGACACCGGTGAATTCGAGATCTGGTAAGTACAAAATAGAGGACAAAGTAAAGGAAAGAGTAAGAGAGACTGTCCCAATCCCCTTTGACCTGAATATACTAGCCATCAGCCATCTGAGCATTGGGACATGAAGTTGTAGGGGAATAATCCCGCATCAGGCCATGAGCGAGGAGAAGCAAAATGAGCTGACGGAACAATAGACACACATGCGCCAGGATGAGAAGTGGACTCGGAGACCCGAACATCACGATGAGAGATAACCTTAGAATTGACTCCAAAGGTTACATTAGAGACCGAGGAGAAGAGGACCGACCATGTAACTTAAAGTACAGATTACGGGTATGACCAAAGCCCTTACAATAAGAACAAACAGGTCATCCGTCTGTAGTAGTAGTAGTGAAAGGAGCAAAGGATCAACCATTAAGCTGAAACAAGTCTAAAAAAAATGGCCCCTATGCTGGCAATTGGTTAAGAAAATTCGAGCATCCCCACAGCCATGGCCACATGTGACCCAGTAGAACTAGCGAGAGCAATACAATCACCACCATCATGTATTGACCCAGATAATGGCCATAGCTCGGTTAGTCCTACAAAAGGCCTCTTCCATTGAAGTCTCCTTGTCAAAATCTGAAAATGAACAGAATTAAGTTCATGTAAAGAATAGCCTATAAATGGCAGGTAGAGATAGAACAAGACAAAACCCAACCAAATAGAGCAAGCGGTAAAAGAAAGAAAGAACCAAGATAATGAGAGGAAGATTCTGTGCTCAGGCAACGTGGCAGGGGCGACAGGTGGCTTCACGTGCGGCAGCGCATGGGGAAATCAATGGTAGGTGTGATGCACGAGCGGCGACACGTGGAGACTGTGACGACACGTGTGACAGTCGGTGGCAAAACGCACATGATGGGTTGGATGAGTCAGATGACTCAACACATTCTACAATCCTATACACTGTTGTTGCCTGTTGGAGATAATTCCTCACCGACGGACTTTTAGACCGACCAACCGCAGTGGAGGTGTTGCCGGCTCCAAGGTGAATTCCGATGTCCCTTGAACATGGATAACTAATAGTAGTGGCGGCGGTTAGGAATAGACAAAGATTAGGGATAGGTTGGCTCCGATACCATGTTACGATATACAATAAAAATAATGAAAAGCCACAAACCTTGAGAAAGATCACCCGCGGTATTTATACACTCATAATGGGTTGAAGGTCTCTATACTAGACCTAAGATAACGAAACCCAAACGACACTCAACCACCTGCAATGATTGAGCTATAAGAATTTAGCAAAACTCAAAAACTAAGGTTGCATTTGGTTTGCTACGTTTTTTATTTTTTTTGTTTTCTATTTTGCAGAAACCCAAAATAAAAAACGCATCTGGTTTAAATAAACAGAAAATAATTTTTAGTTCAAAATCTTCAAAATGCACAAAACGGGAAAAAAAATTTGTTTTCAATGTTTGGAGCAAAAATTCTCAAAACACTAAACACACCAATAAATGCTCAAGGCCTGATAAATTATAAATTATAAATTATAAATTACAAATTATAAATTATAAATTATAAATTATAAACCAAACACGTTATCTGTTTTTACTAAAAACTGAAAATTGAAAATTGAAAACTCAAAGCTCAAAACAAAAAACAGACAAACCAAACAACCCCTAAATTTTCGAGATATTTAGGTGTTGTTTGGTTTGTTTTGAGTTTTTTATTTTGAGTTTTCTGTTTTCAGTTTTCTTTTTCGGGTTTTGTAAAAATAGAAAATACGTTTGGTTTACAATTTTGAAATCTGTTTTGTCAAAATTAAAAGCAAAAAATACGTTTGGTTTGAATTTTTTCAATGTTATTTTTTTTTATTTTCCTGTGTAATGATTTTAATTATAAAACATCATACCAAACTAATTTATATTGACCAATTTTACATAAATATAAAAATTATCACAGATTACGACAAATAAAGTTAACATACATTGACCAAAACATATGACATTCACATACATCAAATAATACACACAACCCATATCAACTCAAACTTAATAATATATTCTCACCTCAAATAATACATATACACAGAAATCATATTGACCAAAACATCGACTAATTCATCTACGTTACATTCCCACCTCAAATAATACATATACACAGAAATCATCTATCATTACTACACACAACCCTTAGATGAGAATGGTGAGTGCAAGCCTTCGTGTGTAATGTAAAGCTTCAAAGGAGAAAGGTTATGAGAGTACCAAAGGCCACAATTTCTGCAATTTGAATGCATCAACCAAAAAGTTATAAAACCCACATCAATCCAATTTTATCCACAATCACTTCAAAATCAACCCAAAAATCAGTAGATCGGGAAAAATTGAGTTGGATTTTGGTATTTACCAAACTGTTAGGTGTTGTTTTGGGTTGCGATCGACGATTCTCCTCCCCCGACGTTGTTGCTCGATGCCAATTCACTTCCCCCTTGCACCGCTGTCACGACTTGTCTCCCCCTTGCTGTTGCTGCTCGTCTCTGCCTCACAGACCATCGGCTGCCACAGTCGAAGGAAAAATGAGGGGGTGAGGGAATGAGAGAGGAGCAAAGGAAGTGGTAGAGGGTTGCAGTGGGTGAGGAAAATGGTAGAGGAGAGAGAGAAGAGTCAAGGAAGTGGTAGAGGAGAGAGGGAAATGGTAGAGGAGAGGGTTGCAGCGGATGAGGGAAATCAGGTGAGGAGTGAAGGAAGTGGTAGAGGAAAGAGGAGAGGGTTGCAACGGGTGAGGGAAATCAGGTGAGGAATGAAGGAAGTGGCAGAGGAAAGAGGAGAGGGTTGCAACGGGTGAGGGAAATGTTTGGAAAATGGGTTGTTTTCCGTGTTTTGAGATTATAACTGAAAACACGGAAAATGTAATTTTGCTGTTTTGAAATTTTCCAAAATTTGTATTGGTTGTTTTCTGAAAACTAAAATAGAAAATGGAAACCAAACACATTTTGAGCATTTTGAGAAAACTGAAAATGGAAAATGGCTGGAAAATGGTATACCAAACAGGCCCTTATGTTCCAATCACATCATGTCCACAAACACTCCAACCACATTGGATCAGTATAGCTGCTCCTACATCACCAAAAGATGATCAAAACATCTCTTCCATCAACAAGTCATCTAATATTGGACATCTAATCCTTCTATGCCACCCATTCAAGAGTTTCATGCCCCTCAGTAATTTCATAATCTGATGAGAAGCTAAACAGCATCTTGAATGCCAGGAGAAATCTTCCAACATAAGTTATTACATAAACCCTGCTCCACGTAAACCAGCAGCCCTTTCTTGCCTATAAAAGGGATGTTAGTCATCCACTTTAAGACACCCCATAGGATCATAGACACTCAAACTTCAAAGTAACAACATCTTTGGCTATCTAGTAGATTCCCATAGGCAAATGGAAAAAAGTTTCCCCACGAGTATCAGCATGAAAGTCAAGCTAGACGTAAAAGCTACAGAAAGTTGATTTCCTCAACGATAAAGAGGGTTCCTCAAGTGGCAGCCTCCCTACAATGGAAAATGATGAAATTCATCACAGTTTACCAACTACAATTAACCATGCTATCCTTACGGACATTACCAAACACACGATCCTCTCTCCACCATAAGTCATAACATGAGAAGTTCACATGAAGCTATGGACCAATAGACAAATAACAGCCACCTATCCATAAATGAATATGTATTCACTACTCTACTGCTCTGCTATTTCCCCACCAAACAGAAGCAACAAAATTAACAAAGATGCAACAAGTAGAACCCCTACACCATATGAGAAAATTCCTATGCACGTGCATTTAAATCAGAACTACAAGAACAATTCAAATTTCAAAGTTTATATTGATAAGGTAATTTGAAGTTCAAATCTAAAATCAATATATGAAGTTGGCTCAAACTCTTATAAACCCTTTTGTTACATTATATTTCTTTGATGTGGGATTTATCCCTCACTTTTCAACATACTCCTGCACATGTGACGAATTTTCAAGCCTAATACGTGGCAATTTGGGTGACGTGAAGTACGTGTAAGACTGTTAGGCTTTCACACGTGGGGCAACCCACTCTAATCCCAGTAGTTTGGGGTTTACAATATCTAAAACCAGTGTTCTAGAAATCAGCTTAGGCGGCCCCCAAGCGCCGCAATTAAGAGTTGGGCGTTGTTCTAGGAGGGCGCCTAGACGGTCTAGGCGGGTGCCTAGGCGGGCTCTGTGGTGGGCTAGGCGGCCAAGAGGCCTAGGCTTAAAAATAAACCTTACATAACCTAATATAAATCTATTTAATCAACCCCAAACTCAACCTAATTAAATTCCCTTGGTTGGTCACATGAATTTGCATTATGACCGATGACAGTACAATAAGAACATTGCTCCTTCATCTGCTTGGTAAGAACATTGCTCCTTCAGTGTGTATCTAGCCAACAATATATTCATGTGCAGAGTGCAGATAGTAGAAGTCCTAAACTTGGGCATATCACAGTTGCACTACACTCTGCAAATGAATGGTTTAGTGAATTTTAGTGAATATATATATACACACACACACAGAGATTTTCCAATAAGGGCGCCCTTAACTTAGTTAAGTTAAGGACTACCCCTTTTCACTCTTTTTTGACTATTTTGTGATGATCCGAACCATTAAATGTCTTTAAAATGTGTTTTTAAGGGCCTCCATAAAAAATGGTCAAAAAATATGTTCGGGGAAGACTTAATCCGATCACTTTTTTATGAAATCGTTAGATAAATATTTATTAAAAACTATTTGAATGAAGCTCTTCCCGGTTATGTTTGTGTAAAATTTTTCAAAGGGTCTTAAAACTACGATTAGAACACATCAAGCAGTTCGGATCATCAAAAAACTTAAAAAAACTCATAGGTCTGCAAGTTACACAGTTAAAGACGTCCTTACAGGATATATATATATATCAATGAATCAGTGAAGTAGTGAACTAATCAACGAATCAATTTTTTATTGGTACTATTTAATTTCACCATTTCTATTTTTTTAAGGTTTGTTATGAATTTTATTCTCAATTCTTTTAACTTGTTCTACTTTGTTATGCTTACTTTGTTTTACTTACTCGGGTTTTGAGGGACAAAAAAGAAAAATATTATTAAAAAAAAATAAAAAAACCGCCAAATCCCTATGCCCCGATTAATCCCCCTAGGCACTAGGCCCCCCTCAGCCGTCTAATTAGCGCCTAGCATTTTTTTATAAATCCCCCTAGGCGTTGGGCCCCCCTCGGCCACCCTATTAGCGCATAGCACTTTTTATAACCATGTCTAAAACCAATTGTCAATAGATGAGCTTGGCCCAAACCCTTGTATTTCTCCAATTTGACATTTATCCCACACATCATCAATATATATTATACCCTAAGCAACTTATGGGTAGTCCGAAGCCGCCTGGGATCATCCTCCAATCCGGGAAGAGTTTCATTTCGTCTCCCTCCCTTCTTCTGAACCATCTTCTTCGATCTACTTCTTCTGTGTTCATTGGGATTAGGGTCGTTGCCCATCAGTACTTTCCTCTCGTTCTCCTCCTTGTATGCCAATCCATCCCTTTGACCTGAAATAATTGAAATGGACTTCGCATATATAAAAGCGTAACCCTAGGAGGGAGAGAGACTGTGATGGGGGAGGAATACCGTAAGAGCACGCAACGAGTGATGAACGCAGCTGATTCGTCCTCGCTGTGGAGCCTCCGTTGCAGAATAGCAGAGAGGTTGAATTGGAGCTTGTCCTGGTGCTGACGGTGTTGTTGGCGGCGGCGGCGGCGGCGGTAGTTCTGGTCCAGAGATCAGAGAGAATTGCTTGCAGAGGTGCTGGAGAAGGGACTGCCATTAACATTATCCTGCTGCTGGTGAGTATGAGTAGTGTGCTTTCGGCAGTGAAGCTATATTGGGAACAATCGGAAGGCTAAAGGAAAGGGGAATAGATATGGTCCTCTTTGGGTTAAAAATTTAGGGTGGCCCTAAATGCAGCACCCTAATTCCCTAAACGCAGCACTCATTTTAAAAAAAAAAAAAAGAAAAATTACCAAAATACCCTTCTTGCTAAATAAGAAAAAAAAAATTATAGAAGTTCATTTCAGTCTCAACTTATCTTCTCACTCTCACCAGATTCCCTCAGAGCAGAAATCAGAGAACTAGAACTTCGGGGTCGAATTTCAGTGAAACAAGGTTAGTGGAACCCTAAATCTTAGTGTAAATCTTGTATTTTATACTTATAATGTGAATTTTTTGATGAATTTCGGTGTTATGGACGAATTTCGAGCGAACAGAAGAACAGTCGGACCTTAGGTCCGACTGTGGCCTGTGACGGTCGGACCTTAGGTCCGACCCTACCCCTGCACCCGGATCTCTTTGATTCTCCTTTTTACCACTAATACCTAACCGATTATCTAGTTAATTATGTTTATATTTTTGAATAAATTTTAGAATTTATTTAGTTTTATGAAAATAATTAATTGTGTTTGTATTTTTGAGTTAATTAACCGATTAACTAATATTTGTTTAATTTAATTTGTTTAGTTTCATTTGTTTAGTTTAATTTGTTTAGTTTTATTTATTTAGTTAATTAACCGATTAACTAATATTTATTTGTTGAGTTAATTAACCGATTAACAAATAATTATTTGTTTAGTTTTATTTGTTTAGTTTTAATTTGTTTAGTTTTATTTAATTTGAGTAAATTTGTTTAGTTAATTATGTGTTTGTGTTTGTTTAGTTAATTTAGTTAATTTGTGTTTGAATTTGTTTAGTTAATTATGTTTATATTTTTGTTTAGTTTTATGAAAATAATTTGTTTACTTTGATGAAAATAATTTGCAGATGTCGAAGAGGCCTGCACAAGACCGTACTTTGGACAGGCGGGTCACAGCTTCTGTAAGACGTCAGCCAGCAAAACGTCAACCAGTAGTCCCACCTGCTAGTAGTGATCCTCCTGTTGTCCTACCGGCTAGTGGTTGGGGTGCTCAGCCTAGTGAGGGGTGGGGTGCTCAGTCGGATCAGGGCTGGGGGGTCAGTCGGGCCAGGGGTGGGGCGGTCAGTCGGGTCAGGGCTGGGGGGGTCAATCGGGTCAGGGCTGGGGGGATCAGTCGGGTCAGGGGTGGGGAGGTCAGTCGGGTCAGGGCTGGGGGGGTCAGGGGTGGGGTGCTGGTGAGGGGTCTAGTAGTCGTCCAGCTGTAGTCACACCGGTTGCTCCTATGTGGTCGCCAGATATGTATCCGGCGCCTCTGGGTAACACTGATCAGTTGGACCCTCAGTTCTGTCAGTTCTCTCCGGCCGTCAGGACATCGCCTGTGATTGATGATTCGGTGCTGGACCATGCTTTTCATGAGCCGACGCAGATGACAGGTTCAGTCGGGGTGAGTGGGAGGGGAAAGGGTAAGGGGTTCATGTCGCGTGGCTCATACATCCCATTCCAGGGTAGGCCTGAGGAGGAGGAGGAGGAGCAGGAGGAGGAGGAGGAGGAGTACGACGAGGATGAGGAGCGACCGGGGGGAGGGCCTGATGACGCTTCGTTATTGATCAGTTTTTCTTCTCATGTTGCACATGCGTTATGGAATGGTTTGGTAAGAATTTATTTTACGAATATGCATTCATTATTCGAATATGCATTCATTAATAATTTGCTGCATGTTGCTTTAGTCTCGTGGTTTTTAATGTTATATTGTCTTTATAACAGGATCGCGGTATACTGACACTTCAGAACCGTTATGATCGGCTTTCACGTTGGAGCATAGATAATGAGGCTGTTCTGCGTGTTCTGAGGTTGAGTGGATTATACCATTTGACAGATTGTATGTTCCAGAACTTGAATGTGCCTCTGATC
>JAOWBR010163993.1:0-11998 GCA_028571145.1 Dionaea muscipula
TAAAAATTCGAAATTATTGTATTAATATTAGTCTTATTTGGATTATCTCAATATTTTAAAAAATTTGACTATAATATCATATAAATTTTATTAAATAAATTATTAAAATTTTCACTTTTATTAAAAATATTAATATTATATAAAAAAAATTCTCATCTCACACCAACCCACTTTATTACCAAGTCCACCCCACTTTATTAACTTCACTCCACTTTATTATCCACCCCATTAATTTATTACACCCTATTTATCACCCACTACACCTCTTTTTAATCCGGCGATTGATATTTCTTTCCGTCCTTTTTTACCATTCTACGGTCGAAAATGTCTCGACATATTTTAGGGGAACATTTCAAATTAGATGATGCTTTGTATAATAGATATATGTATATGATTTATGATGATTTTTGTAGGGATGACTACCGCGACTATGCAGATCTTTGCTTTAGAGAATTTGGGGACAGAGTGAAGCATTGGGTGACAGTGAACGAGCCAAACTACTTCAGTATTTATGGGTATGCATATGGCACAGATGCGCCTGGGCGTTGCTCCAAGTACATTAACAATTGCTCTGCTGGAGACTCTGCCACGGAGCCATATAGGGTCGCCCACAACTTACTCCTTGCCCATGCTTATGCTGTTGACCTCTATAAACAACGTTACCAGGCATCGCAAAAGGGAGTCATCGGCATGTCCATTTCAAGCAACTGGTATTTGCCAATGAAGAATACAACTGCTGATTTCAAAGCAGTCACCAGGGCCTATGATTTCATGACTGGATGGTATATATATATAATATATATTAATCATCAACTCTGGCCTATATATATACTTGAAGAGATGAATGATTCAATTTTGCATGTTAACATACATACATGATTAATATTCTTGAATTTTACAGGTTCTTGGAACCAACCACCAATGGTGATTATCCTGAGACAATGAGGACAATCGTGGGGAGCCGATTGCCAAATTTCACCAAACAACAATCCGAGATGCTGAAGCATTCCTATGATTTCTTTGGGCTCAACTACTACACTTCTAGCTATGCTGCTGACGACAATTCCTCTTCATCAAGCACTGAACTCAGCTACACAACTGATAACCACGTTACTCTCACTCGTAAGCTCATCACTTTACCATGCTCCTTCCTTTTCATTAATTGGCCTGTCATCTTAATTAATTAACTTGCTCTCTCATCCTGATATCATGCATCTTAATTTCTTTGCAAATCAACCACAGAGGAAAGAGATGGAGTTCCCATTGGCGAACCGGTATGTGGATTAATTAATTAATTATATTCTTAGATAAGTACTGGTTTTGCCGTATATTAATTAATTTGTCCATTCCTTGTGATATATATTATGGGGAAACCAACTTTATCAAAAGATCAACCTAGCTTGTAATAGAATTATAGAAGCCCGTGAATTATACTTATCTTAATATGTTCTCTTTTAGGCTTGAAGCGTCAACTGTGTACTGATCCACCTCATACTAAGTGTCAAACAAATGAGAATGGCGCTCGTAGAATTCGAACTCGTGACATTCAGTCACACCTGCTCTGATACCATATTAATGCTCAATTTATGGTAGAAGATTCATGAATTATATTTATCTTAACAATATATAATGACTTCATTTCATGATCTTGCAGACCGCAATTGACTGGATTTACATCTATCCCAAGGGAATTCGATATATGACTAAGTATGTCAAAGAGAAGTACGGTGATGCACCTATCATTATCACAGAGAATGGTATGTGAGGATACTCCTCCTAGCTAGTTAAAACCTTTTGTTTTTTTTTTTTTGGCTCTATGACATATAATACTGTTGGGGGTATATACAATCAATATGGGCAAACAGTGACATCATCAAATGGTAAGCATTGAACTCGTATCTTAATCTAAAAGTCTGAGCTGATGAATCATACATGAATTAACGTACACACACTCATATGTTAACATTATTCTCGCACAACGTCAATTCAGGCTGTATTATCAGGCCAAAAAACCACTAGGAGGCACCACGGTTTATACATACGCTCGAACATGCACGCACTAACTATGTGTCAACCACCACCAGCTTGTTGGGAGTACAACAATGGTCCATGACCAAATAACCGTTAGACTTATATATGAACACAAAAGTCTAAATTAATTAATTGATTGTGTATCAACACACACAAATATATATAACTTATCAATATTATTTAGTTTTATAGGCCAACAACTCACATATGACTCAATAATATTTATCTTTTTTCATATTATGTCGGCCGGTCCAATAAAAACGCTCATGATTTGATCTAACCGGAGGATGGTTTTACCGTGCTTACAGGAGTTGCAGAAGCAAACAATTCCACATTGCCTATTAACAAAGCTGTTCAGGATTACCAGAGAATAAGATATCACAGACTTCACCTGACTTCTCTTCTTAAAGCTATCGAGTGAGACTGCTGCCTGATGAATATTCTTCATTAGATTAATGCATTGATTAATCGATCTCTAACATATTAATTTCTAACTGCAATTGACAGGGAAGGTATAAATGTGCAAGGATACCTGATTTGGTCACTCTTTGATGATTTTGAATGGAGCGATGGTTTCACGTATAGATTCGGTCTCAATTATGTTGATTACAAGCACGGATTGACAAGATACCCCAAATATTCTTCTCTTTGGCTTGAGAAGTTCCTTCAGAAGCAAAATACTTCCACCCTTTATAGGATGAAGTCGTCAAATCTAGCTAATGAAATGTAAAAGGAAGGCCAACGATTAGACTCTAGAGTATATTCATTGGTATGTGAAATTAAAGGTGTAAAAAAATATCAAAAGATGATATTAAAATTATTTTAGAGTGTATATTCTAGATTGGTATTGAATTGTTGAAAATCATAATTAAACTTAATTCTATATGTATGGATATGTATGGATCAAAGAAGTCAGGAAGTTGGGTAGTTAGGAAGTTTGGAAGTTGGGAAGTTATTCTAACTACCATCCTAGAAGACACACTCATTCAATGAAAAGGTGTCTTAGGCTATATGTATTTAGCATCTAGGATTATTTGTAGAAATATGTGTGTTATGTATATGCAAAGAATGCAATGATATATAGTGTATTCTGTTCTTCTTAAATAAAGAATCAGTTCTTTCCCTCACAACAACAATTTAATTTCATCAGTAGTAGTTATTGTTGCCATTAAGATAAGTATGATTAGTTTAAGATTGATATAATTAGATCATCTTCTTTTATTATTTATTAAGAATAGAATAATCTTTTTAAATTTCTTTAGCAGGCTACATTTATTTAGATTTTTGCGTACACTTTTTCATCAATAGCAAATTGTAGTCTTTCCTCCTCTTTTGTTTGTTGAATTTATTTAACATGGTATCAAAGTGGGTTCTCTAAACTTTCTTTCCAGATTCTATCATCTCAAGCGCTAGTGAACGACGCCTCTCGTCATGACGAGGTTGCCCTCTTCACCTGCGTCTGAGGGTCTAATCCTTGTCGGTCATTCTATTCCGGTTTCATTTCGGCTTTTGCTCTGGTTCTTGTCCTGTTCTGGTTCCTATTGTGCTCCAGTATTGTCTGTTCCAGTTCTAATATCTTCGTGATTTGTTTTATACAACGGATTTTGATTCATTGATAGAGGCTTTCGGTTCGGTTTCAGATTTGGCTTTGGTTTCGGCTTCGGGTTCAGCCTTTGGCCGTCGGGCATCTAGCTTTCCAGTCCAATTTGAATTTTGTTTGATTTTCATTAGCATCAACTTCGACATCAGCATCGGCATCTTGCTTCGCTTTTTAGGTTGGCTTCGGGTTGACATGGATATTGGCATTTAGTTCGTTTTGCAGTAGAGTCACATCCTATTTCTCGTTCTCATTTTTTGGTTAGCGAACTCTCGATACTCATAGTCATCGCCTCATGAGTTTGAGAGGAGATGTTAAGATAAGTATGATTAGGTTAAGATAGATATGAATTATATATATTTTAGATTATTTTGTTTTATCATTTATTAAATACATAATAATATTTTTAGGTTTCCTAACCTATATATAAGCTACATTTGTTTAGATTTCTATATACGTTTTTTCGTGAATAACAAATTGTAGTCTTTCGTCTCTTTCTTTTTTTTTGTTGAGTTTATTTAACATGTTTCAAACTTAATTAACTTTCACGTTAGGGGGCGTGTTAAAGTATAAATTCATTTCCTGGGCTTGATATCACAAACTTGAACTTTTAGTAGAGTTTGTTCTTTAACACTCTATAACAACCTTAATGGTATCATATGTTTATCATTATAGAGAATGACTTCACATGATATTGGATATTACACACAATATCACGTATTATATCTACATACCTGATAATTATACCTAAAAAATATGATCTTTATACGGTAAAAATTTTTACATATTAATTGGCAATAATATATATCCTCTTGTCAAGGAACCAATTCTATCATAAATTTAAATTTGTGGTATGAGGCCTAGAAAATGGTTTACATACTTTAACATGCTGCATTATGTGAAAGCCCATTGGGGTTGAAACATGGCATATACACAACTCCACACAAACAACTAATAATAACAACCATGCCGACAATTGAGGGTAACAAGATTTGAATTTATGACTACATAGTCAAATAGCTCTGATAACACTTTACGGCATCAACTCTACAAAAAGTTCAAACTTGTGATAAGAGGCTTAATAAATAGTTTTGTACTTTAACATACTCCCTCACGTAAAAGTCCACTGAGCTTGAAATGTGAAACTATACATAGATCCATACACAATAATGATAACTAGGGTATGACCAATTGGTCAAACTAGCTCCGATACTACTTGTTAGGGGGACAACCAAGGGGGAGCCCAAACTTGGGTCTAAAGGCTCACCGGCCAAATAATTATACAAATATGTGTTGTGTCCATACCTCAACCCAAAAGAATAAGCTTATGCCTTAAACAGCAAGGGGGACGCCTTGACCATATCCATCGCATCATAAATTTTATAATTTTCCATGTCCTTTTAACTTCTCTTTTGATGATATTTTCATCTTTGTTTTAAGTATGCTTGTGTCATTTACCATTTTTTGGTATATAATTGTTGTTTTAGGTTTTCTTGCAATAATAAAATGCTTTATAGATGCTATTCTTTTAAATGTACTGCACCCCGCTTTCATGAGGTGTTGCCTTGCGCCTTGCACACTAAACCTCTGCATCAAGAACCTCGTTGCTTCGAGTGTGTCTCATGCCTTTTTAATCACTGAAAGCCATAGAAAGTACCAGTGTAAGTGGTATAATCACTGCTGAGAAAGGAACAATAGCAAAATAACTCAATCTTACACCTCCATGACTGATGAATACATGGTATCCTTGTCTCTGATTCCAGTTAACATGCTACAGTCATGTAAAACAGTTGGAAAATCAAAACCGTTTTGAAATCTAGATTGAAGCTTCACATTTTTATCTCCTCCAAGACTGGTGACAATTTCTCCGATAGCATTACCAAATGGAAAATGGATTCCAATAAATGTCCTTGAAACGTAAAGCACCACAAGCTCATGTACCTTCACACTAATTTCTTCCCTTTGACCATCTCAGTGCTGTTACTAATCCCCCACCGCCTCACAAAATAGGGAGGAAAAATAGCCTTGATTGTTGTGGATAGAGCTTTAAAAGATGAAATACATGCGATGGGGAATGCCCATGAAGCAGAACCTCTTGATAAGTGTAATTCAAATTTATTCCAACTTGAGTATGAAACTAAAAAAACTGTATTTGGAGACTGGATTACTCAAATAAAAAAAAAACATTGTTTTAAAAGGCGCACACAGAAGGTGACGAGGGTCCCAAAGCTGAGGAGTAAAGTGCAAGGTGGGGAGCGCATGCCTCATCAGTGCAAGGCTCAAATACATTTTTTTTATATCTCAAGTGTCCGGACGAACCCGACTAATCTTGGGGGACCAATCCCACCGGACGCTTGCGGGGGACCCAATTAAAGCTAAGGCCTTGTACGTCCATGGCCCACTCAGGTTGTTTATACGCAAGGAGTTTCGAACCCGCGACTCAGGGCTTCTTGAGACCTCAGGACACGGTGATTCCCACTTACGCCAACCCGAAGTGGGTTACAAGGCTCAAATACATATATACAACAAATATAGAAAACTGTCTTAATATAATAATTGCATATTATTGTGAGTTATTTAGGATTTTAATCTCTATCTTTTTAGGCTCTATCTTTTTTTATAGACTTTATCTTTTGTAAATTTTATTATTTTAAACCCTATAAATATCATGTTGTTACAAGAGACAATGAGAGAAAAATGGAAGTTATCTCCTTAATCATTAAGGGTTAAATCCTTATATACTACAATACACAAAAGTACCAAATTACCCTTAGCTAGCATAACATATAACACATCATAACACTTCCCCTCAAATTGGAGCATAGATATTAATCATGTCAGCTTGCTATATATGAACTCAACTCGACTCACCGCTAATGATTGGGTGAGAATATCGGCAAGCTGATCACAAGTCTTCACATGGCTCCACACTATCACCTTTCTGGAGTTTCTCTCAAACAAAGTGGCAGTCCACCTCAATATACTTTGTACGTTCATGAAATACTGGATTTGAGGCAATATGAATAGCTGACTTACTATCGCACCACAACTGAGCGAGCTTGGAGAAGAATATCCCAACTCATCCAGTAACTGCTGAAGAAAGGAGGCATCACTACTCAAATGGGTTAAGGCACAATACTTAGACTCGGCAGTAGACCTGGCCACAACGGTCTGTTTCTTGTTTTTCCAGGAGACTAGATTGCGACCAATAAATACACAATAACTCGTGGTGGACTCGTGGTGGACTTCCGATCAAATGGTGAACCAGCCCAATCAGCATCAGAGAACCTCTCTATACGCTGATGATCATGATTACTGTAGAGTAAGCCACGACTAAAATGTCCCTTAATATACTTGGGAATATGCATGGCAGCTTCCAAATGAGGGACTCGAGGATCAGACATGAATCGACTAATAACACTAATAGAGAAGGTAATATCAGGGCGAGTGATGACAAGGTAGTTCAACCTACCCACAAGCAGCCTGTATCTATCAGCCTGTATCTATCAGGATCAGCACACACTTCACCATGTTCATTCGTAAGCTTTGTCCCTGGGAGCATAGGAGTGTCACTAGGCTTTGCACCTATCATGTCAGTGTCCTGAAACAAGTCCAGAGCATACTTGCATTGAGACAAAAAGATTCCTCGTTTGCAATGGGCTACCTCAATCCCCAAAAAATATCTCAAGGAGGCAATTCCTACAGTATCACTCCCAGTAATAATAATGTCATTCACATAAACCAAAAGGAGAATACAAGGAGAATACAACCAGTACTAGAGTGACGAAAAAATACCGAATGGTCTTTGGCAGACCTCCTGAAACCAAAGTCCGAAATCATAGAGCTAAACCTTCCAAACCATGCTTCAGGGGATTGCTTCAACACCCATATAAAGAATTCTTCAACCGACACACATAGCCAGACTCTCCCTGAACGACCATCCCGAGAGTTTGCTCAATATAAACTTCCTCTTACAGATCACCATGAAGAAATGCATTCTTGATGTCAAGGTGATGTAAAAGCGAACGAGAAGAAGTAGCAAGAGTGTTAGAGACAATTAGTGGGAAGTGGAAGTTCTTGCTTCATTCACTAAAAGGTAAACCCGTATATACTACAACACACTAAAATACCAAGATACCCTTAGTTAGCTAGTACAACACATATCATAACACTCCCCCTCGAGTTGGAACATAGATGTTAATCATACCCAATTTGTTACATAAGAAATCAACACGACCTCCCGCTAATGATTTGATGAGAATATCAGCATGTTAATCACAAGTCTTCACATGGCTCGACATTATATCACCTTTCTGGAGCTTCTCTCAAACAAAGTGGCAGTCCACCTCAATATGCTTTGTACGTTCATGAATACTGGATTTGAGGCAATATGAACAACTGACTTACTATCGCACCACAACCGAGCGGGCCTTGAAGAAGAATATCCCAACTCATCCAGTAACTGCTGAAGAAAGGAGGCATCACTACTCAAATGGGCTAAGGCACAATACTTAGACTCGGCAGTAGACCTGGCCACAACAGTCTATTTCTTACTCTTCCAGGAGACTAGATTGCCACCAACAAATACACAATAACCCGTGGTGGACTTCCGATCAAATGGTGAACCAGCCCAATCAGCATCTGAGAACCTCTCTATACGCTGATGATCATGATCACTGTAGAGTAAGCCACGACTAGAATGCCCCTTAATATACTTGAGAATATGCATGGTAGCTTCCAAATGAGGGACTCGAGGATCAGACATGAATTGACTAACCACGCTGACAGAGAATGCAATATCGAGGCGAGTGATGGCAAGGTAGTTCAACCTACCCACTAGCCGCCTGTATCTATCAGGATCAGCATATACCTCACTATCTTCAGGCGCAAACTTTGTCCCTGGGAGCATAGGAGTGTCACTAGGTTTTGCACCTATCATGTCACTTTTCTGAAGAAAGTCCAGAGCATACTTGCACAGAGACAAAAAAGATTCTCCGTTTGCAACAGGCACTAAAAAATATCTCAAGGAGCCAAGATCTTTGATCTGAAACTGATTCTGAAGAAAAGTCATTAGGGAGACAATTCCTATAGTATCACTCCTAGTAATTACAATGTCATCCATATAAACCACATGGAGAATACAACCAACTGGAGTGACGAAAGAATATCGAATGGTCTTTGGCAGACCTCTTCAAACCAAAGTCCGAAATCACAGAGCTAAACCTTCCAAACCATGCTCTAGGGGATTGCTTCAACCCATACAAAGACTTCTTCAACCGACACACATAGCCAGACTTCCCCTGAGCAACCATCCTGGGAGGTTGCTCCATATATAAACCTTCTGCAGGTCACCATGAAAAAATGCATACTTCACATCAAGCTGATGTAAAGGCCACTTAGAAGAAGCAGCAAGAGAAATAAGCAGACGAACAGAGGCCATCTTGGCCACTGGAGAGAACGTCTCGGTATAGTTCACGCCATACACCTGGGCATAACCTTTGGCCACTAAGCGAGCCTTCAAACGTGCAACAGAGCCATCGGGATTCACCTTCACATCATAAACCCACTTACAACCAATAGCCCGCTTCCCTGGAAACAGGGAAACAAGCTTACATGTCTGATTAGCCTCAAGAGCGACCATCTCCTCATCCATAGTATGTCACCATCCAGGAGAAGCAATAGCCTCAGATAAGGATTGAGGATTAGAAATAGAGTCCAAAGCAGAAACAGAGGTCTGGTGAGAAGGAGACACACCAGGATAAAAGATATGAGCAGTCATGGGATCTGAAGCACAGCTACGCTGACCCTTGCGCAAGGCAATAGGAACATCCAAATCTAAGGATGGAGAGTCACTTGAAAAATCCAATGACAGAAGAGCAGGAGTGGGTGAAGGATCAGTAGTGTGAGTAGGATCAGCAGGAATAGGTGCAGAAGCATCAATTGAACCCCAAGAAATCACAGAGCGAGAGCCTCGAGTATAGACCTGAAGAGGTGGAGGAACTGGTGGATCAGGCGACGAGGTCAGTGGAGGAACAAATGGAGGAACTGATGCACTAGGAGCTAACTCATAAATAAGAATATCATCCACTGTAGATGACTCAGATGGCCGCGCAAGAGTGGAAGATGAAGAATCAAACAATGTAGCCTCATGAAACACGATGTCGACAGATATATAAAATCGTCCCAGGACAGGTGAGTAGCACTGATAGCCCTTCTGTGTCCGAGAGTAGCCCAAGAAGATGCAACGCAAAGACTTAGGATCTAACTGGTCAGACCAGGCCAAATATCGTGTACATAACAGGTCAACTAAAGATCCGTAAAGGCAAAGGATGCAGAGGATGATGGGGAAAAAGTACGCTGTAGGGAATCTCCCCTTGAAGAACAGAAGATGGCATGCGATTTATCAGATAAACAGTAGTTAACACTGCCTCATTCCAAAATATCTTCGGCACACCAGTCTGAAACATAAGAGCCCGAGTCACCTCCAATATATGCCGATTATGTCGCTCGGCTACCCCATTCTGAGGGGTATCAGGATAGGAAGACTAATGGATAATATCATACTGAGTCATAAAGGATGTAAACTGAGAGGAGAGGTACCCACGAGCATTGTCACTGCGAAGAATGCGGACATAAACAGAGAATTGTGTACAAATCTCAGCACAAAAAGCAGAGAAAACAGAAAATAACTCACCACGAGATCTCAACAAGTATAACCAGGTCATACGGGAGTGATTATCCACAAAAGTCACAGAATAGCGAAAGCCTACACGAAACTGGACTGGACATGGTCCCTAGATATCAGAGTGAACCAACTCAAAAGGAGAAGAGGCTCGTGTATCACTCCGAGGTAGATATGTGGCTCTATGATGTTTAGTGAACTGACATGCTTCACAGAATAATCTAGATAAGGACTGAGCCTCAGGACACAACCGCTTAAGACTCAAAAGAGCAGGATGACCAAGGCGACAATAAAGATCAAGAACTTGGGAGATGTCCACAGGAGAAGCAACAAGGGAGAAAGCATTCTCCAAGACATATAGCCCTCCTGAGGTAAGATGACCTCTACCAATCGTCTGTCTTGTACTAATATCCTTAATCTCACAATAATCAGAAGAAAACACAACATGACAATGATAAGTTCGAACCAAGGCACTGATAGATAACAAATTCATAGGAAGATCAGGGAAATAGAGAACAGATGAAATGGTCAAGGAAGCAGTCAAGGAAACAGTCCCCACACTGTTAACAGATATACATGAGTCGTCTGCAATCCGCACATCAGGGTATGAGGAGGTGGAAGTGTAGTCATACAATCGACGGGAAGAGCCGACATATGATCGGATGCCCTATAATCGATAATCTAGTCTTGAGGAGATATAGACAAATAGACAGCTGAATGAACTGACTGAACATACGGTACAGAGCGACCCGAAGTAGCCAGTGAAGGAACCTGCGGAGTCTGATGTGGTCTACTACTGATAGAAGAATGGTCACGCAAGCGCCAATACTGACAACATACATGGCTTGTATGACCACAAGTCCAACAAATAATGCCTCTATGAACGCATCGGCCATAAACGGAAATCCACGACAAAAGGATTAAGTCAAGGAATCCAACGCCCCGAGCAACATATGAGTCAAATCGTCATGGAATGAACAATCGGAAACTATCCAAACCGAGACCAACACCACTAAGCGGAAAGAGAAGCATCCAACGACATTAACAACGAGCGAATGATGATTCAAGCAAATCAATGTGCACCAATAGTATGATTAATAGTTAACCAGTCGCCAAAACACATTAACGATAGTTCCAAATCGGTCATTCAAGCGAAGAATCACATGGAGAGAAAGAACCACCAACTGCATACTTCAAAAGCAACGGGAAAGAGAACAAATCAGGAGGTATCACAAGAAGAAAACACGATTAGAAGACCAAGAGCATCAAACTGCCCGGAAGAAGTCCCGCTGGCGCGTGGGCGGCGAGTGGGCGGCGAGTGGGCGGCGTTGGAGCCGCACATGGCGGCATGTGGGAGGTCTGCCGGATAAGCGGCCAGTGCCGGCGGCGGCGACTCGAGGAGCCCAGTTATATGGTTGGATCGATGAAATGGTAGGTAAGCGGTTTGGAGTGGATCTAAAAAAGAAGAAAGGGGAGGTGATGGTGGGCATCAGTTACAGCAGTTGAGGGTGAATTGGTGGCCGCCGGTTCATGGGCTTGTGCTGGAGAGCGTCGCCAGCGGTTGGGTAGGATGGTGGGTGATATGTCCATTATTTTCGGACATATCTATCATTAGTTCCTCTATTTAGGACTACTTTTTACTGCTTATATACCTTAGTTAGCATTTATCTGATACTTGGCTCTATTTA
>JAOWBR010164004.1:0-11997 GCA_028571145.1 Dionaea muscipula
TATATTTAAAATTATTAAAATTATTATTTATATATTATTTATATTTTAAAAAATCAGGGACATTTTTGGAAGTTCATTGAAAAAAGGTGCTGCGTTTAGTAAATAGGCTGCTGCGTTTAGAGCCTATGAATAATGAAACTGCTATATCATATATGATTTGAATATGAAGTAGGATTTTTCGGATTCATTGTGTTGGTAGGATAATATTAATTGAAGAGTGAAAGTATGATGGAGGGAACATTACCCTCTTAATAATTGCCCTTAGAAGAAGTTTGGTACTCCATTAATGCAGAAATGTGACGTTCTTTATGATGTAAAAGTGATCTTTTGGAACTAAACAATAATGAAGTATTAGTTGTGCAGATGTTCGTTGACTGGGAAATTTTTTCCTTGGGAAGCATTTTTGTTGTTGCTTGGACACCGTTCTTAATCTAGCGGATCCGAATTTTGCAGTCAAGTACGGAGAGGCTAGTAATGAAAAGTATTTCGCCATTATGAAGTTGATTGTTTTTACAGTGTTAAGTTATTCCTTTCCTGGTTTAGAGTATGTTCTAAACTTTATGCCTTGCGTCTCCCTTAATGATATTGTGAAGGAAGACAACAGGGTTTTATAGCTTATATAAACAAAAAGAGAAGCAAGATGGGGGAATGAATTGAGTAAACAATCACCATTTAGACAGTGATGGAATGATTGCGTGCTTCATTTCTTAGAATGGAAACTTGAAGAGGAAACGAAAATCATGTAGCAGAGAGTGCTTCTTAGTTTTGTGGTGCTCATCATTTGGCCACCGATATCATTCTATCAAAACTATGTGTCAAGTGCTTGACAAGAATTAGAAGGTCCCATAAAAATTGATGGATAGTTTTGATTGAATGATGCCAATGGCAATAGTTTTGATTGAATGATGCCAATTGCCATATGCATCATGATGGGAACTTCCATCCTTTGGAAAAAGAAAATGATGAAATGAAAAGAGATTGTTTTAAGTATTTCAGATTGATGTTGGAGAAGTTAAAGTTGGTTGTATGAAGGATCAAAGCTTCCTCCTTTGTGAAATGAGAACGCTTTAGGTTCTTAGGTTGATGTTGGAGAAGTTTTGGAGGATTGACGACAACATTAATGGTAAGGCTAAAGCTGGTTGTATTAAAGATCAAGGTTGGTTGGATGAAGGATTAAACCTTGTTGGATGAAGTGGAAGTGTTTTTGGACTTTTATGTGATTCAAAAATACTCGTCATGCAAGAGGGAAAATTTTATTGGATGACTATACGACGAACAATGTATTTGAAGCTATGTGGGGAGACAAGTATGAACATGTATGGAAGATGAAGGATTAATGTGGCGAAGGAGAAATTGTCGAGGCGGATGTCTACACAAACTCAAAACCAAATGATATTAAAAGAAAGAAGATTGCTCTGGCATGAACAAAAAGATAAGAGTCACGACTAAAGTGGCATATGCATGTGAAACCATTGCACAGTTAAGAGGAAGTGAAACAATGGCACACAAAAAAAAGGCAACTTTAATAGGGGCAAATGAAGATGAAAGAAGAGCTTGAACAAAACAATAGAGTAGACCTAGCATATAATAATGTGACTTGACGATGAGCCTTGTACAAAACAGAGTCATATAGCCATCCTCAATTAGAGGGAAGTCCCAATTAGAGGGAAAAGTTGTGTGCAATAAATGGAGATCTAACCATCGGGCATCGGCATGACATCATCTCTTAAACCAACTCTTAACGTAGTGTTTTTTTGTTCTTATTAATATTTCTTGCCATGTAAAGGAGATTATATATTTAATCCTCTTTTTCAAAGGTTTACTGACTTATCTGATCCTATGTAGAAGCAGCCCATTTATCAAATGCCTTAGGATGGAAGAATGGTGATGAGGATTTCTGGTGAAGGAAATAATTGGAGTTCCGATCATTAGAAGTCAATCCATCAGTTATGGGGTATTATTGAATTTTAGATTATTTTAGTTTATTCGATAAGCTTGTTTTTTATTTTCTTAGTGATTATATCAATATTTTTAGGATATAATTAGTTTATTATTTCTCCAAATTTTAGGTTTAGTGTTCATGTCTAATAAGTTGGCTTGTTTTTACAAGCCATCAAGTTGTGGGGTAGTCTATTGCCTTTTCAGCCTTGGATGTTATATTTAATGTAATTTGTGAGGAGGTTTCTCAAATGTGGATTTTTTCACATGGATATTCCACGTCAACTGGTATTAGATAGAGCAAAGGTGTTGCTCGTGCTTTCTCCATTAAGGTCATGCCACCTTGTGTGTACCATCAATACCATCCTATCTTCTTTGTCGTCCTTCCTTACTCCACGGCCACCAGTGCTGTGAAAAAGAAAGAGAACTCTCAATCTCTTCGTACCACTCCCCCATCGACCTTCATTCAAGCGCCACCATCCTTAACTTCTAATTACTATTACCACTCCAACTTAGAATTCCCCCTACACCAAAAACTCCTAACCAATATCACACCACGTCGTCATCAGCTGTTCGAGTGCTGACCACTCCAACTTAAATTTCCTTGATTTCCCATACACGAAAACCCCCCAACCAACTTCCCAAAAAACACGTAGTCTATATCATCTTTCACCCCACAGAAATTGCCCAAAATGAGGGGTTAGGGAAAGAAGCACTATTTCTTTCACCTCATAGAAATGTAACCACATGCCATCACCCATCTGCCGCCACCCACACCACCAAATATCTGAATTACTCATCTACTAGAAACCCTCAACAAATTTTGCCTAACCAAAGGATCGACAAAAGACCTGTTGAAACTAGATGGTAGAATGAATATGGGTTTGTTTGAATGTGTTTATTTGCGGCTTTGCTGGTTGGATGCATCGGAATCAAGGAAACCAGAAGTAATTCTCGGATGGTCTGCTCTTGGAGATGAATAATGTAATTATGAAGCCTCAATTCAATGGTAAAAGGGAACCATAGCTTGTTACTAAGTTGGAATGCTGAGATGAGTTAATAACTAAGTTTTGTCATTATGAGAGCGAGATGACATTTGTGTAGAACGATAAGCAACAAAAAAGTGATCTTCATAAGATGGTTGAGACTACCGAGCTTAACAAGGATGGCGTTGTAGCCTTGTTGGAAAAGTTTGACTAGATAATTTTAGGTTTATTATTATGTTATTTTACTTCATCAATATTTCTAGGATTAAAGTACTTATTATCTCGTAGAATAATAGGTTTAGTTATTGTGTTTGTAATAAGTTGCCTTGTTTCCGATATCATCAAGTATGTATAGGGTTGTACTGTTGTATATTCAGTTTTCTTTAGTTTGGGGAATTGAATTGATTTCATTTGTGAAGATGGCCCCGCATCGAGTGGGAAAAAGGGGTTTCATTGATTTTATGATGGGGGAGTACAAATCTCGGTACTTGCTGATTCAGTGATGGAAGCTCCTCTATGGTTGGATAGTTGGTTGTTAAGGAAAAGTAGAATCAAATCTTCATTTGTTTATTGCATTGGGAAAGATTCTTATTTCCATAATTATGGAGGATATGAAAATGGGGATTTTAGTATAAAAAATGGTAGAGAATCTGAAATCTCGGTGTCAAGCACATCAATGTTCACGGATTCCTCTTATGCATAATTGGCCCATTTTCATCTCATTGTTATATGATCCATGGTCATATGCTGCATGTATTGCAGATATTCCGGAGAACATAGGAGGAAAAAGAAGCAGAAAAACATGGGATGATGGTTTAGTTCCTTTGTTTGGCTATATAGAGGGAAAAAGTAGGGGATCACTACCTTTAGTTTATGATTGATGCTTTTACCTATCAGTATCATCACTAGTGTTCTTGCAAAAGAAAAGGAGTCATGCTGTAATCCGATTTTGCTACAGTTACACAAAAGATGTATGTTTCTTCTTCAGATGAGATATCATGTTCAGTTGCTTCCTTTACTCTTCACCTTATCGAGATGAGGTCGAGTTATGTCCAACAAATTATTGCCCTTCATATTTACATCCTAACCATCCATCGCAACCCCCATAGCTGCATACTTACATGCGGTGCTCCAAGAGAACGACGCCACCATATAATGATTTCATAGGTTGGAAAATCTTTGATATCCTTTCTTATCTATTGAACTGGTTACAGCCTAGTCAATTTGGATTCCTTGCTTGCATCTTTTACGGCGATTCAGTCTTGGCCATAAAATTAACTGAACTGACTGCCGATATTGTAGGTCCCCGGAGAGATAGAAGCCGAGATTGTGGAGGCTGGTGGTGCTGAGAAAGTTCTTAGGAAATTCTTTGCATACCGCCACCCTGGTCCCCTCTACTTGCCTAAAGGAGCACTTAAAGACAGTGTTCCTCTGCCTGAATGGCTAACACAAGAGGACTTTGCTTATTACTGCAAGCAATTTGAGCAGAAGGGCTTCACCGGTGGTCTCAATTACTACCGTGCTATAAATTTGTACGCTGCCTCTAAACTTTTCAATTGTGTCTCGCATCTTAATCATGATGTTACTTACATTGTGTTTGTGTCGCAGGAATTGGGAAATTATGGCTCCTTGGACAGGGGCTCAGGTTAAGGTGCCGGTGAAGTTCATAGTGGGAGAGCTGGATCTCACTTATCATATGCCGGGGGTGCAGGATTATATTCACAAAGGCGGAATGAAGAAAGATGTACCGTTCTTACAGGAAGCGGTGATTCTGGAAGGAGTAGGTCATTTCCTTCAGCAAGAGAAGCCTGATGAAATTAGCAAGCACATTTATGACTTCATCCAGAACTTCTGATACTTGAAAGCAGCAGTAAAGTTCTGTCTGTGTGGTATATTCTGCAGCTGATATTGCTTCACCTGTGAATAAATAGAGCGAGGAACAAGCAGAATACCAAGACAATGTATGTCTCTATGAATGCCTTACTGTGTATATGGAAGATTTACAGTTACTCTCTATATACAAGTAGCTGCCAACCTATACATGGCAAGAATTCCTAATATTGGTAAAACATCTCACCATATATTACAACCACAAGCATGCCAAGGATTAAGCCTAGGAAAATATATATAGTTACCATAAGCAGTTTTGGTAAGATGCTTTCCTTTAACATTCTCCCTCAAGCTGGAGTGTGGATATCAAGAACATCTAATTTTTGAACAGGAGACTGGAAAGTGGTTCCACGTAAAGGCTTGGTGAATATATCTATAATTTGGTCACTAGAGCGAACATAGGCCGTTCCAATCTCCCTACTTTGTATCCTTTTACGAAAGGTATGACAATCAAGTTCTATGTGTAATGTTGCTTGGTTATGACAACATAATTTTGTTGGGAATTGGTGGTCAATTCACCGGTCATGCAACAAATACCTTAACCAAGTAATCTTACATGTAGTTGTTGCCACATAGTGATACTCAACCTTCGCCGATGACCGGGCCACTATAACTTGTCTTTTACTCTTCCATGACACAACGGAGCTCCTAAGAAATATGCAATAGCTTGTGATCGATCTCCTAGTGATAGGGCATTGAGTCCAATCTGCATCATAATAACCAACAATTTTCAGTTCACTTTGTGAAGATAAGAGGAGACCTTGTCGCTGCTTTGAGATATCGTATGAGCTGTAGGGCTGCACCGAGATGGTGGTAGCGGTGTACAGGGTCCGGAATGGTCCGATTCTGGTAAAATCCGCGAACCGGTCCATATCTTACGGTTCCACATTTTAGAGAACCGATCCAAACCGTTAAACTATTAGAACCGATCCGATCCGTAACTGTCGATTCGGTTCGGTTACGGATCGGTCACGATTCAACTATTCCTTTTTTTTAAAATTATAGTCAATAGATTAATTCTATAAAATATTATAAGAATATCAATGAAGATAAGAACATAAGAACATACACTATCACATAGGAAATTAAGAATGAGCTTGATTAATAAGAACAATAATATGTTGAGCATAATATACATAATATTATCCAGTAGCAATGTAGTATAGCATAAGAAAACATAAGAGCTTGATTCAAAATGAACATAAGATTAGTTGCAATTAAACCCTAATTGAAAATATATTCTACAAATGAAAACATAATAACATCAAAATAAAGCTTTGTGACTTAGAAGGAGGAACTTGGAAGGCAGGGCATTTTTAGGGTTTTGAAGAAAAGAAGGAGCAATTTGGTAAGTTGGAAATTCTACCAACGGTTCGGTTCCGGTTCGGTTCGGATTTTAGGGCTTTAAAACCGTAACCAAATCATTACATACGGTTCTAGGAGAAAAAGAATCGTAACTGATCCAATGTTCAAAAAAATCGATTTCGGAACCACGGATCGATTCGGTCTGGTTCGGTTTTACGGTTTCACGGATTTTTTGAACACCCCTAGATGGTGGCGCCTTTGCTCCTACATGTATTGACTTAAGTTGTTTACCGTAGGTCTTGTGATGGTTAAGTATGTAAGTTTCCCAATTATCCTCTGATACTTGCTTGGGTCTTTAAGCACCTCACTTCCATTATGGTGCAGTGACAGTGACTGATCGGTTTCAATGGGTACATTGGATGGTTTGGCACGAAGCAAGCCAATTTTTTTCTAGTATATCCAATATGTACTTCAGGCAACGCATGACTATGCCTTCCTTCGATCTTGCAACCTCAATTCCAAGAAAGAACTTTAATGGCCCCATGTCTTTCATCTTAAAGGTTCTTACAAGGAATTGCTTGAGCTCACTGATGGCCTCTTCATTATTCCTTGTGACAACTATGTCATCGACATACAAAAGAACGATAGTAATAGAGTGTCCTTCCAATTTAGTAAACAAGGGAATGAATAGTTTGCTCTAGATTGCATAAAACCAACATCACGCACAACAAACACGAATTTGTGAAACCAACTTCTAAAATCTTTCTTGAGGTCGTATAAAGATTTATTAAGTCGACATACCAATTGTGGCTCCCCCTGTCGACAGTAACCAGGCGGAGGGACCATGTATACCTCCTCAAGTGAATCACCATGGAGGAAAGTGTTGGTGATGTCCAACTAAACTGATGGAGAGACCAGCGGCAAGCAGCAGCAAGAGACAAGAGGCAGCGGGCGGTGATGAGTTTGGCGATGGGGGAAAATGTCTCCTTATAATCGATGTCGTCATGCCGTGTGAAACCGTTGGCAATGAGTTGAGCCTTGTAGCGCTCGACGGTGCCGTCAGATTGGAACTTGGTCTGAAGACCCAACGACAACCAATGAGCCAGTGGTTAGGCGGTAGAGCATGGTCTAGGTGTCATTGTCCTTAAAGGTTGGAATTTCCGATTGCATTGCCGCAACACAATATGAATCCTAGCAGACCGTAGCATAGGTGGAGGGCTTCAAATGACTAGAGACATGATGGACAAAATATCCATGGGCGGAGGATAAGGAGGCATAAGAGATACAGCTCTGTATGGGGCAGCGAGTGTCGGACACAGAGCCAGAGCCGACGACAGGCATGAGTAATGCAGAGTGATAGGCGACATAATCCTTGAATTTAGGTGGCGGGCAAGCGAAATAAGTGGAACAACAAAGCAGTGGTACAACTTCCGGTGGGTCAAGCATCGGGGAGGAATGATCGGCGCCAAGAGATAGAGATGAAGGTAGGGTTAAGATAGGGCATGGCGTGGGGGAAGATGGATGAAAGATTGGTAAGGTGGGAGATGACATTTGAAAGTGTATGCCCATCAAAGCCAACGTGGTCGAGGAATTGGTATGGCGGTTACACTTATGTGGTTCAGTTTCAATATAAATACTAGTAAGATATTTATCTTTGTCATTAATAAAAGTCATTTATTTATCATGCATTGTTGGTTATGTTGAAATCAATATATATATATGTTTGCTAAAATGTAACATGGTAAAGTCTCGTGTCTTAAGTTTTGCACTTTGGAGATCGTGATAGAGATCATGATAATAGAGACTCAAGTAGCTAAAAGCTTACAGACACAAACGGTTCGCTATCGTAGGATCTCGAGATGGGATATCGTAGGATCTTGAGCCATTGGAGTTAGTAGAAATATCATGATGATTACGTGAGCACTTAGTAGAGACTAAGGGTGCTGAACGTGACACTTAGATAATTTTTAATGGTAATTAATACTAACTGTTAATGAGAAATATCTAGTGATTGTTTTTGTTGAGTGGTGACACCAACTACCGCCTAGTCTTGTTCCCATCTAGCTCTGCAGCCTAGAGTACCGCCTAGATAGTTTTGTTCTCTTAGGCGACACCTTTGGAGCTTAGACCGCAAACGACACTCTTAGGTACTATGTGTTTAAGCAGTAATGATATGCTAAGTTAGCTGTCTGGCAATAGACGATGAAGACGACACTTCTTATTTGCGGCACTTCTGTTATCCTTGGGATTTGTGCATTGGCCCCCACACCTTAACAGAATTCAGTTAAGCTCTCGACTTTGTTTGAGTTGTGGTTGTTGCCTATATTTATAGCTACTACTTATATTTGTATAGATAGACCTTTTTTAGAGAAAGATATAAACGAGAGATAGAGAGTTTTGTAGAGCCATCACAGAATTTGTATTGAGCTACTTTTGTATTCTCTAATATGCTTTGTTCGGTCACTTTTGTTTTTCTCTTCTCCTATATTGTATGCTGATGCTGATTTCACTAATCAGTCGAGAGAAGAGATTGTGATCGAGTCCCTATTTATTTTGGTGTTCTGATCCATTTTTTATTACTTTGTTTTCTTATCAGATCTACGATTTTTTTCCGCTGATTTGAGGTGATTAGATTTACTCTGATCTTCGTGATTTGAATTGAGTTCCTGTTTTGGTGATAGCGTCCACGCAACTATTTCAATATGTGGTATCAGAGCATTATGATTAGCTTCTGATTTGATCCGTGGAGCTGTTGTTCATGGATCTAAGATTTGTTGTCCCTTTCTCTATTTGGCGTAGTTTTTCGATCTATTGATTGTCTGTTATGGTATCGGAGATACTGTTTGCTCTGTTGTTGTGAGTTGGATCATTTCTTTCTTGATTTGTTGTATATATTTGTTTTATTGTTTATGTTTCAGAGAATTCTAAATTTTAGTGGCTCTTTGTTATGGTCGCTCTATTTCTCTGATTGTGGTCATTTGTGGTCTTCAGATTTGTTTTGGTTCTGTTTTTAGTTCGTAGATCAGTTTCTCATTTATTTTGAATTGCTATTGTTGATTGGAGATCTTGACGCCATGGCTCCTCGTTTTGAGATCAAGAAGTTTGATGGTACTTCAGACTTTGATCTGTGAAGGATGCAGATGACATTCGTTTTGATTAAGGAGGGTGTGGATCATGCTTTGGAGCCTACTGCTACTAGAGTAGATGCTACCTCTAGTGATTTCAAGAAGTCATATAGGCAGGCTTAGACATCTATTCGCCTAGCCTTAAACAGTGATGTCCATAGGCGAGTTCAAGATGAGACTATTGTTTCTACTCTATGGAAGAAGTTGGAAGCAACTTATATGGATAAGTCTGTCTATAGCAAGATGTATCTCATGATGTGGCTCTTTAGAGTGGAGATGATAAAAGATAAGTCTATACAAGCTTACATTGGCAGGTTCAATTTGGCTGTCCGGAACCTGTCTAATACGGGTTTTGAGTTTAAGGATGAAGTAAAGATTGCACTTCTTCTGACTGGAATTTTTCTATCTCACTCCTTAGCGAGAGAACAAATCATTCATGGTATGAAGGACATGGATTATAAGGCTGTGCTTCAACAGTTGATCTCTCGTGATCTAGTGAAGATTTCAATCCTTACTCCGCTGGTGAAGGATTGGTTGTCAGAGGCAGGCAGAAAGAGTCTAACCAAGATGGTTTTATGCCAAGACGTGGGAGGAAATCTAGTCGGTCTTCCTCTAGACCAAGGGATATGAGCAAAGTGCAGTATCACTATTACAAAAACTTTGAGCACATGAAGTTCCAATGTCCTAAGCCGAAGGATAAGAAGCCAGACAACAAGAAGGGAAAGTTTACTAGCAGGTAAAAGTAGCAAGATCTAGCTAGTGTGGCTTCTTCGTCAGTTGAGGCCGGTCTGATGGTTGCCACTATTGGTCCTGATGTTCTGTTGTGCAGATCCAGCTTTGCAACTTCCAGCATCTAAGCGAACGTTGTGGATTTCCGAACTGGGTGGATTCTAGATTCTAGATGCTCTTTCCATATGACTCCTCATAGGGAGTGGTTTACTATGTTCAAAGCTGTCTCCCATGGAGCTTCTATTTATATGGGAGATGATTCTATGTACGTGAAAGGTAGTTGCGTTAGGAACCATCCGTATCCGGATGTTCGATGGGGCAATCGTTTCACTGAAAGATATTCGTCATGTGCCACAGTTGAAGAAGAACTTGTTGTCCTTAGGGACGTTTGATGACCAGGGTTTCCGTCTGCAGGGTCAAGATAGGGTCTACAAGTTATCTAGAGGAAGCCAGACAATTATGAAGGGTCAAAAGATCCAAGATCTTTATCATCTGGTTAGGAGCACTGTTGTTGATAAAGGCTCCATTTCAGTTTCTACTCTGGATACCGAGGATGGTGGATTTCAGGTGCAGGATCTAGGCGGGTACTTTAACCAAGTACCGCCTACCCCCGATAGCCTAGAGGTCATACTGACCAAGTGTCGTCTACATTTAGGAACCAAGGCGGTAAGGCTTTGTTATGGCATTTCGATCATGGCCATATGTCTAAGCAGGGCATGAATGAGTTAGCTAAACAGGGTTTTCTAGGAAATGAAATGCTTGGTAAGCTTGACTTTTGTGAGCATTATGTTTTGGGAAAGCAAACCTATAAGAGTTTCGGTTATTCTGAGCATACCACCAGAGGAGTGTTGGACTATGTCCACTTTAATTTGTGGGGACCAACCCCGATTTCGTCTCCAAGTAAAGCTCTTTATCTTCTTACCTTCATTGATGACTTTAGCCGTAAAGTTTGGGTGTACTTGTTGAAGGCTAAGTCTAAGGTGTTTGAGAATTTCAAAGCATGGAAATCTCTTATTGAAACTCAGACAGAGTGGAAGGTAAAGGTTCTTCGTACTGACAAGTTCTGCTCTATTATCCTTAATGCCTATTGCAAGGTAGCAGGGATTAGGCGGCACAGAACTACTGCCTACACTCCTCAGCAGAACGATCTTACTGAGAGGATGAACAGAACTTTGATTGAGAGAGTACGGTATATGCTTTCTCATACTGATATGCCTAAGTGCCTCTAGGCTGAAGCCGTCAGTACAGTTTGCTATTCAGTTAACCGTTTACCGTCTACTGCTCTAGATGGTAAAACACCTGAGGATGTGTGGTTTGATAAACCACCTTCCTATGAACACTTGTGAGTGTTTGGCTGTCCGACAAATGCACGTGTTCGGAAGGATAAGTTGGCTCCTCGAGCTGTAAGATGTGTGTTCCTTGGTTATCGAGGTGGTGTGAAAATACTGTCTTTGGTGTAAGGAATCTGGTTACCCAACCGTGATTGTTATCTAGGATATAACTTTTGATGAATCCCATATTTGTGCTATGGGGCAGTTAGATGGCTGCACTTCTGAGAGTGCTAAGGCGGATTTTAGCATTCCACAAGATGGAAGCGTGATTGGTTCTAGTGTCCGGTTTGAGGTGGAGCATGCGAATCCAAACTCACAGATAGGAAATCAGACGGATTGTATCACAGAACAGATTATGAATATTCTTAGTCACGATGCCGCACTGAGCTCTCAGCCGGTTAGGGTAGTTCCTCTTAGGCGGTTAAAGCGGAAGACGGTGAAGACAAACCGTTATAAACATTCTGCTAGCATTGCTTATGCGTTAGCTGTTGCTGAAGAGATTAAGTATGAGGAACCGTCTACGTACAAAGATTCTCTCTCTTGTCCTGATGCCGCTCTGTCACAACCAGTGTTTCCAAAACCCGGTTCATTTTTTTTTCTTGAGAACCATAAGCGCATTGGTTGGTGGATGGATTTCTTGTGTTGGACTTGGGTTTGATACCCTTGGGAGCCCATTTTGGGGCCTTGGTTTGG
>JAOWBR010164015.1:0-11991 GCA_028571145.1 Dionaea muscipula
AATTGTTGATGAGCCCTCAATGAATTCCTTCTTCAATGTTGATCCTTCACCAGATTTACCATCTTTGCTGAACATCTACGAGCTATTCTCCTTATGGCTAAGAATGAGTTACAACTCGAAAACTCGATTTTTGACATTCGGGTCCCACATTATTTTGGCCTTTAAGTTTGCCAAAAATCAACCCGAAAAACCTATATTTCCAACAATCCTCCCACATGAATTAAATTGGGATATACACACGACATGAAGTACAAGGCTGACTTTGAGAAAAATCACCATAAAGAAGTTCTGCATCGGGATAAGTAGCTTTTGGCTTTGAACCTTAGTGAAAACCCATCGGGCTACTGGCAGTCTAGTGGAGCACGATGTCCTTGAACTTTCCCGTTATTGGTGTAAACCGACAATGAACCTCACATCGGAACTCCTTCAGTCCCAGTTTTATGTTCTCACGAGTGTGTCCCATAGGCCATGGACACCGCTTGATCTCATGAGTGCTTAGAGGATCTAGCCTCCATAGACCCTCCTTGAAGCGACCCCACTTCACACTCACATAGGTGACTCTTATTATAGGGTGTTCCGATATCTTGTTGTATCCCTACATTGAATGTATTCTCTCATATCCCCACAAGGCATCATTATGCATGAGTCGTTAAAAGCTTATGCTTATCCTCTTTCGCAGGAGTCACTGTTTCTGCACAGTGGGAATGGGTGAAGGAGAAAAGTTCTCCATAGTGACGTTAGACCGCTCTGCACACAGATAGGTTATCCCATTGAATCTAGCTCTTGGGATCTCCATTTTGCATAGGTTGGGTTGTCCCTCGTGGCAGCATCATCCTGAGGCTTTAAACCTCATTCCCTTCGGTGCTTAACTAACTTTCCCTTTTAACCATAGAGTTAGCGGATCCGCATTTATGTCCTCTGACTCATATAGTTACAAGCGACATTCTAATCAAAGAGTGGTTAACTCATAGTACTTGGTCTTAGACACATATGTCTAGACTTACCATGATTATCTGTGTCCTAGCATTCTCATCAGATTGCTAGCACAAATTCCAAATCATCTTAGAACATCTTTCATTAAGTCTATAAGCTCATCAACTTTTCCATAGACTTTATTTAAGACGATGAACTCATACTTCATCGTAGCGTGCATTTCAAATCTTTGAAGATTTTCAAGAAACACTTTTTCCATCATAACCCGATCATAAGACAGATTATAGTTGGTCTTAGTCTTTAACCTTCTTATCATTCATGGATATAATCAAATAAGATGCACTCTCATTTAATTATTGAATGAACAAAAGTTAACTACCACCGATGTCTCGGTTTTCTCAAACCATGCTCGTTGGGTTTTACAAGTATCTCACCACTTGAACCAACTTGGTTCGTTTATCTCTTTAGAGTTCTTGACTCTAAGTTTCCAAAAGAATCTATCTTTCTTATCAAGAACAGAAGATGACCTTATGAGACAGGTCGTCCAAATCCACTCTAAGTGAATCACAACCGTACTTTAAGAAGGATGATTAACATTTCGTAACTATGATCATAAGAACAAGGGTAACTCATAGGTCGCCTCATGTGACCTTCCGAGTAATCAGTTCGGTTGCCTTGTGAGACCCTTCGAGTCCAACTTCAATTGCCCTTAATGACTTGGAGATTTCCACCAAACCCGCTCATGAAGGTCTCATAGTCACACTTAATATCTTTGACATAGGTAGACTACATCTTTGATTCTAAAGTGTTTGACAACATGCATTTGTCAACACTCCAATGTCATAGTCAAACCGCATATTAACTATCCATTTTTGTAGACTTTCATTTCAAGTTTAAGAGAATTGAACTCTTAGGTCATTCCTAATAGATCTTATCATTAGATCATTATTTTATTTAGGAACCAGAGGATTCATCCATTCTGTTGTGTCTCACCCAATACCATGACATATCCTAGTCAAGGAATTTTTGTATCACGGTTATCAAGGCTTTTTATAGCCTATACCGTTGATCATAAGTTCTCCTTTTATCTGTTGATATAGTCATCTTTATTTCCCTTGATAACTTGGGATGACCTTCATATAGATCGCTCTATAGACGAGTCTAATAACTTGGAAGGTTTCTCCTACACGGGAACCTCCATTGAGCTCACATCTTCTCTATAGCTTGTTGAAGAATCAATTCTACCGAAAGTCATCATTATAGTAGAAAGCCCATGATATCAACATAGCTTTATAGCTCTCTTTCTAACCAAGTATTTGCTATTTTATACCAATAGTTTTCAAGATTCTGGCCCATACAATTAGAAATTTGAAAATTTCTCTTTAGGGTCCATCCAATATTTCCTTATTTAGATCCTCTTCTGTTCTCACTTTGAGATATGGATCTAATGTCAGTTCAGCCTCTGGTCTCTAGTCCTCATGGGACTTGCCAAAGAATATAATTAAGGAATATTGAATACTTTATTCACATTTACAAAACACGCCCATATTAATAGCATATGGTAGAATAACTCTTGTTCATGCTACCAAGCATATGGAGCCTTATCAAATTTCCTTCTTTATTATATGACTCAACTGAAGAATCACTTCCTTTCACATGTCTCGTGGTTTCATAGAACCCCTTAGCTTTCTTTTCTTCTGTCAATTTCTCCTTAAGAATCAAAAGATTATATAAAGTTATCTCACATTTGTTTTATCAAAGTCTCAACTCTAGCCCTCAAGCTTCATGAGTTTGTCCTATTGTCTTTTTAGACACGGACCAATATGGTAAGACCTTCATAGTCATTTACTTGGTCTTACCTTAGGCATATGAAGTTGTTCAAACTTGAAGCACATTTCTTTACTTATGCACACTGTGGGTGCCTTCGGTCATAACCATATGACTAGACTTGCCAATGTCTTTAAGTCTGTCAATATTGGATATTGTTGCACTGTTACAGGAACCGATTCTTATAGTCTAGGGATATCTCCCACTACAAGTCCATCTTTGCACTATTGCAAGAACCGATTCTTGTAGTGTAGGGATATCTCCCACTACAAGTTCATCTTGTTTGTTGGCACTATCTTGTTCATATAAACTCACACACTCAATAACACATGTTTATGACATCATTGCTGTCAAACAAGCTATGTGTGAGTGGTACAATAAACAAGAAGTCACATTAGATTCAAGATCATGCTTATTAGTCCATCTTTAGAGTATATAGATCTTATGAACTCAAAGAGTCCTTTAGGTTCTTTCAAGTCGCATCAATTATTTTTTTTTTACTTGAAAAACCATTCTCTTCACTACAACAAATTTGATCAAAGACGACAAAAAATGGCGATATCAACAAAATATGTCGCTATTGGATATATATTTGTTGGGATTTTATCCTAAAGACATGTGTAATATAATATGTACGCAGGGCGTCAGGCTCTGATGGCGCCAAGGCGACCCTATTGTACTATGGCGACGCCAAGGCCTCCAGAACAAACCACGATGATTCCAAGGAAACTTGGCCAACCATTCATCTCCATTCACTCTAGGGATCATCCCCATGCCTTCAAATTGGGAGTTGGAACTCTGGTATGGAAGATAGAGCTAGGTGGCGCCATGGCTCATTGACCTGTGGCGACAGGTAAGGCTTCTGAGCAAACCAGGATGACTTCACGGATTATAGGCCATTCATTGGTCTTCCCACATCCTATGGACTCCTCCCATGCCTTTACCTTGGTTGTTGGAGTTCTATTTTTGAAGATATGCTTAGGCGACGCCATAGGGTATTCTGGACTTCTGATGGCGTCGCCACGGTCCATTCCAGCGCCCCAGGTGTTCTTCTCCAGTTGACGCCCCGCCTTCCAGGCTTCGCCACAGCTGCCTCGCCTTGTGACGTTTGTGCCCCACGTGCCAGCTGTAATTAGTTAGGCTGATTGGAGAGAGGGTGTCAGAATAGTACAACTGACCTTGGATTATTCCTGGTCCCCTCCCGACACTTGGCAATTCTAGGATTAATGTAATTTTCTTTATTTACCATTATTTAGCCTATATAAGGCTAACGATTGTAATTGTAAGGGATATCTGAATATTGAATGAAACAAGGGTTACCCTAATCTGATTTCTCCCTTTGTCTTCTTCTTCCTTTGTCTTCCCCGACCCCAATTCCCTTTCACCTTCTCCCAACTCTGTTCTCATCCCCCTTCGTCTGATTCTCAATCTCCTCTCATTTCCTCCTCAATCTTATCTCTGTCAATCTCATCTCCCTTTCTCCAGAGCACTAGCTCATATCCGGTCACTGTTGCATTGGTTTGAGTTCATTATACTACAACATGTTGTCATAAAACATTATTTATTTTGAATAAATGAGAATGTTTTATGAAAATCATTTTATGTCAATTCGAGTGTATTATTACATTAGTCCATTTATTCTATTCTAGATGATTTGGTGTGTAGAATATAGCTTGATTACAGAAGACCTTGTCATTGGAAGGAATAGAGTATAAGTTTATGTTCACAGTCAGGAGATGGATCTGGACAACCCATTGGTACGACTGTAGCACGAAATGTTTGAGTAGATCTGTCTTGACTACGGGAAACAATATAGACTAGGTCAATAGTTTCAACTCATCTGTGCTAGTACACTTTGTGTATATTGAACGGACCGGATTATTTATTGTTTTGGACTGACTTACAAGACAATAAATAATACAGTATTATTTGGATACTACGTGAGCTCTTAACCTAGAAATAATATTCATAGTGATAAATTAGCTTTGATTCACCAATGGGTGAGATTCTCTTATGGATCAATATCTCGGTGAGTTGGGCTGATTGTTCACAAGTATGATAGTGGATTATTTTTAGACACCACATCTCGGGTATTACTGAGACTGGTGATATCTCCTGGGTCAGCTTATGGGTTCTGATGTGTAAAACCTTGCAGGTGGATCTTAGGATCCGATACGAGAACATGTTAAGCAGTATTCCTATGGCAATTTAATTCTTATGAATTAATTTAGACGTTAATTAAATATAGTTGTCAGTGACTTGGTTTGAATTAACGGATATCAATCTTAATGTGGGGAGAGGTGTAGTAAATAATAATGGAGCATTAAATCGTAATTTAAATAATCGAGAGTGCAATCACGATATATGGTAGTATTCATCCTGATTTCCGGACATTGATTATAAGTATTAAATAAATTAAGGTTCTCTTTCTATCGAAGAGAAAAAGTATTTATTTAATTAAGTTAATTAATGGGGTAAATAAAATATGGGACATGCAATATGTTAATGAATATTTTATTTTTATTTTATCTATAATATTTAAATTGAATCGAATTATTAATAGGGAGTAAAATCACCATTATATTCGATTTATTTTAAATATGGTGAGTAGATAATCCGAAGAATAGTCTCGTATTATTTTTCCTGTTTGGTCCCTAGGGTTGCCCACGCGGAGTAGGTGTCGCCGAAGGATATAAGGTTTATTTATTCTCTATATAAGGTGGCGACAGGGTCATTGAATTGACTACAGAAAATCAATTGCCTCCTAGAATCCAGGGAAAACCCTAGAAGACTAAGAGGTCGGATCTCCATCTCCATCCTTCGTAGCCGCCGACCAGAAAAGGAAGCGGAAGACTCGGCAGCCGCGACCACCAGTAGTCGCGCCGACGAGCATCCAGCATCGGAAAATGCTCCAGCAGCGGCGACCGATTAAGTATCCAAGCTATGGTGATTATCTGCGATTGTGTGTGCACGAGCATTCAATCCACCGGGTATTGGTGATCTTCGGTAGTCGATCAGATCACGTCCGAGAGCACCAGCGAAAGCGTGCAGCAACATAGTGCAGCGGCAGCGATCAGCGGTATCCTCCAGCGGTGATCCGAGTCGTGTCCGATCAGCCAGCAGCGGCCACGAGCGGCGACAGCACAGCGTACGACAGCAGCATTCAGCAGCAATGTACAGCAGCCCCTATCGCGTGGCCAGTTGATCTTTGGAGATTTTCTCTGTCAGGTATCGACTAATATAATCGATATGCGTGCGATGTAAAATTTTTATCATCCACCACACACACCAAACACGATCCATATGCTTCCGCAGGGATCTGTTCGTCTGGATTTCCTTTCAATTGGTATCAGAGCCAGGTTTTGTTTGGATGGTGTGCGGTAGGATGGCAGGGAGGACGACGAACGATCAGGCATGGCGATAGCAAGTCGGGCAGCGAGTCCGACTAGTCGACGTGACCGGTGATCGATCGGTTCTCCATGTCGCATATTGTTTTGATGCATTATTTTCTACGGATTTTTTTCCCACGATTTTGTCTGTGTTTTGCATCATGTATGTCAACTGAGAATAGGGCAGTGTGGTCGTGATATAAGTCATGTATTTTATGGACTGTGATTTAATTTAGATCGATGCAATGTTTTTTCCTGACCTGTAATTTTTTATGTGACTTAACTATGTCAGGGAAGTCAAGTGGTTGGATTGTGAATGGACAGTTGGCGCCATATGAGCCGGATCTTGGTAGTGATCCATGATCATTTGTGCATAAGCGTTCGATCAACCATATCTTGGTGATTATAGCGTCCACGGTAGTCTACAACATCAACTAGGACTTGATGATTTTTTCTGCCAGGTTTCTTGAATTTTTTATGGAGTGTCGACTTTGACGAGGCATAACTTTCGCCTCGAACGTCGTCTCGAGGGCCATAATATATTTTCGGAAACGGCAGGACGTTCCCTAAAGGGCTTCCACGGTCGGCACCCCATAATAAAGTCGCTAGAAAAATTATTTTCCGTCTCGAAACTTCGTTTGAAGTTTGTGAAAACGCTTTCTTGCTGTCGATTGCTGCTGGCTTGAAAGGTATTCATGGACATGCCATGTTTTTGTTTTCTAGGACATGCATGAATGTTAAAAGGATAAAAACCCTAAGTTTTTATAATTAACTAAGTGGGAGAGGGGTTCATTCTTTAGCGGATCCCATGGCCTCCATCTTGAATAATCATTGATGATGTGAGGGTTTTCGTGTGTTGGCCTTAGGAGCCTTCGTTCACACAGGACGCAGCACTCACGGATCATTCATATGATTATTAGGTTAATTGTTGATAATGTTGATATTTAACCGTGTGGCCCTGGGAGTCACCTCTGTGTAGGAATCAGTATTAACGGATCATTCGTACAATTATTATAGACTTTAAAATTTATTGACAAATGTGAAAAATGTGTGTATTGGCCCTGGGAGCCTTCCTCCACAAAGGATGCATTGATCACGGATTTGTTGGAATAAATTATAAAAGTTATAATATTAAATATAGTCGATGGATTACACTTAGGCATAAAAGTTAGTTAATCTTCACACCGAAGCTCTGTCTAATTTTTATGTGACTAAAGGAATCTAGCAATTTTAAATTTGTTTTAATTTTGCTAGCATGTTCATTATTTTGGTTTTGGGGTTCCATTTTTTGAATATGAAAAGTAGAATTGCCATGCGTAGATAACTGACAATTATTTACGTTAATTTTGATTTTCAGTTTTTATCATGTCGTTCAATCCACTAGCCACTATCCTGAACCAAAATAAATTAACTAGCGAAAATTACATCAACTGGAAAAGGAATTTGGACATAGTGTTGACTACAGAGGGTCACAAGATTGCGCTGACCACTATATGTCTTGAGGCACCTCCTGGGGATGCTTCCCCGGAAGCAGCAGCGCAAGCAGTCGCGCAAGAAACAGCAGACTAATTAGTCACGCGCAAGCAGCAGCAGCACAAGAAATCGCACAATGAGCAGCAGCGACACGAGCAGTCGCGCGAGCAGCCTTGCGGATCGTCGGAGATCTTCTCCGTCAAGTATCGATCTAATAATATGAGATGTAAAATATTTTTGTCGTCCACCGCATGCACCAAACACGATCCACATGCTTCCACGGGGATTTGTTCGTTGGGATTTCCCTTCACTAAAGTCTGGTTGGTCCGCTCCGACTGTCCGTCCGTCTCAGGATGGTATGCAGTACTGAAATGAAGCTTCGTCCCAAATGCTTGATGCAAAGCTCCCCAGAACTTTGACACAAATCGCAGATCTCTGTCTGAAACAATCGACATTGGTGTCCCATACAGTTTAACAATCTCTCTCATGTACAGTTTGGCTAGGCTGTCTAATGAGAAAGTCACCTTGATAGGAAGAAAATGAGTCGACTTTGTCAATCTGTCTACTATCACCCACACGGCATCATGTCCATTCATAGTCAAGGGTAATCCGGTCACAAAATCCATCATGATGTGTTTCTACTTCCACTCGGGAATCAACAACGACTGAAGATTTCCCGCCTGTCTCTAATGCTCAATCTTGACTTGCTAGCATACCAAGGACTATGCCGCAAACTCTACAATCTGTCTCTTTATGCCGCTCCATCAGAAGAGCTCTGTCAAATCGCGGTACATCTTAGTGCTGCCCGAGTGAATATAAAGCCATGAGTTGTGTGCTTTAGTTAACAGATCGGTCCGAACTTCAGTATCATCCGGAACATACACTCGACCTCAGAATCTCAAAATGACATCAGATCCCACTGTGAACTCTGAATCTGAATCAGTACTCAAACCAGTCACAATCCCCTGACACTCTAGATCATTCTTCTACGCAGCCAAGATGCGATCCATCAATGTCGGTCAAACAATAAACTGACTAATCATCCCATATACAATTTCAAACACTGACTAAATCTCAAATCCCCTGAACTCTTCAATCAACTGAGACTGAGTGGTCAACCATGTCAAACTGCCGTCGAACTTTCGACTAAGTGCGTCAGCTACCACATTCGCCTTGCTTGGATAGTACTGGATTGTCAAGTCATAGTCCGTCAGCAGCTCCAACCATCTGCGCTGTCTCAAGTTCAACTCTGTTTGGACGAAGATGTACTATAAGCTCTTATGATCGGTGAATATCTCACACGGCTCACCATATAAGTGGTGTCTCCACTGCTTTAGTGCGAAAACAACTACTACTAATTCCAAGTCATGGGTAGGGTAGCTCTTCTCGTGTGGCTTCAATTGTCGTGAAGTATAGGTTATCACCTTGCCCTGTTTCATTAGAACACACCCAATCCCCGCAGTGACGCGTCATTGTAGATCACAAATCTGTTGCCCTCTGTCGGCAATGTCAAAATGGGAGCCGTCGTCAATCTCTTCTTCAATTCGAGAAAACACTCTTCACACTCATCTATCCATACAAACTTGGTCATCTTCTTAGTGAGAGCGGTGAGCGGTAAGGCCAAGATGGAGAAGCCTTCCATAAACCGTCTATAATATCCAACCATGCCAAGGAAGCTATAAACCTTTGTCACCGTCTTTGGCCTCGGCCATTTCTCAACTGCTTCAACCTTCTTTCTGTCCACAGCTATCCCTTTGCCACTAATCACATGTCCAAGGAAGTTCACACGATCCAAGCAAAACTCAAACTTCTTCAATTTAGCATACAACTTCTTCTCCCTTAGAGTTTGTAATGTTATCCTCAAGTGCTCCCCGTGCTCATCCTTCGTCTTTGAGTAAATCAAGACGTCATCAATGAAAACCACCACAAACTTTTCTAGGTAAGGCTTGAAAACTCTGCACATCATGTCCATAAACGTTGTGGGCGCATTAGTCAGTATAAAAGGCATAACTAAGAATTTATAGTGCCCATAGCGAGTACGGAAAGAAGTATTCGGAACATCACTATCATTCACTTTTAATTGGTGGTAGCTTAACCTCAAGTTAATCTTTAAGAAAACGTGTGCTCTCTAAAGCTGGTCGAACAAGTCATCAATCATCGAAAGTGGGTATCGGTTCTTCACAGTCACTATATTAATGTCCCACGGGACACGGGCGTGTTTCGTCCAGCGTTAATCTGCAGAGGATGAAAACGAACCAAACTTCAACGAACAACCAACCACGAATCCACATGCATTTCTATAAAACTCCAAGACCAAACTTCACCTTTGTAGTCGACCGCTCCACACACACCAAGGAGGAGGAAAATCTAAATCAGATTCACAGCCCTCACGTCCAAAACCAAACCCTAATCAAATGGAAGAAGATAAGACAACCATGGAATTACTCGAACGTGAAAGACCGACCAAACCCCATCTTACCCTTATCGACAACCGAGTCGCTGCCAGCAGCCTCCCTTGCTGTTGTCGCATGTCTAAGAAGGGAAGGGGAAGAAGGGATTTCTCAAGTGAGAGGGAGAAATGATAGAAAGGGAAAAGTGAAAGAGAGTGATACGGTAGAGAGAGAGAAGGCAAAATGAAAGGTGAAAGAAATAAAATCGAAGGGGTAATCAAAGGGTTTCCAAATCTGACCCCCCAATCCAAGAGGGGTAAAAACGACATTTCCCCTCTCTGTTACATGATTTAAAAAAATCACTGAAGGAACTAAATACATCGCCACAAGTATTTGAACCCGAAACCTCCAACATGAAATGATGTTCTTCTTCCCGATCGCTCTAACTGGTTTTCTTGAAGCAAAAATAACCCGGTCGACATAAAAGCGAGTTATCACACCAACCCCATCACCTCCCCTCGGGCCTCGAGGGGATGAGATCCCGATGAACTTCGCTAGCCCCACTTGGAAGCCGATAGGCGGGACGCGCTCTCCGAACCAGGGTAGGGGCAACATTAGGACCGAATCGAGACAATCATTGAGTTTGGACGAGTCATCTAAAGCCTTCAGACTCTGATGAATCATTAGGGTCGGTTGCTACGAAGAGTCCCACCTCGTCGAAGATGGACCGAGAGAAATGCGCTGCACTGCGTAACTTCTCTGAGCGTATGGACATTAGGCTCACCGCCCTTGAATCCTTTCAATGCCTGGACTCCCCCAGGGCCGACGGGAGTCCTGGTGTTGCGGTGCACAAGCAAAGCTATAAATACGGGTTACTGTTTCCGATGTGCCCTTTTTAGCAAGACGCGTGAACTCAGTTTGGAGTGTCTCCTTCTCAGCTCACCCCTAACGCCTGGGGGATCCTTTGTGCCTTCGTCCTAGGGTTCCATGAGATCAATCTGATACTCCTGGAAAAATCTCAAGAGTGATCACCAAAGTGATCACTCTTCTCAAGAGTGATCACCAAAGTGTCGGGAACCGGGTCCCAGAGGTCCGGCTTGAAGAGGATTCAGTCGGCTAGGGAGGAGGAGTGTTTGTTGATGAAGATGGTGACTTCGATGACCTGAAACGGACGAGCAAACTCGTCACAGGGTACCTCGCGGTGTTAGCTTAGGCAAACTGCTCTGATGCTTAAGTCAGCAGGTGAAGAAAGGAGGTGATGGCCCCCTAGCTGGCAGAACTGACAAGGCAAACCGACCAGGAAAGCCGAGCAGGCAGGGCCGGGAAGGTAAACCGGGCAGGGATCCCGGGAAGGCTGTACGGGGCAGGTACTCCAGGCAGGCGTGGAGGGCAAGCAAGATGAGATTAATAAATGAGGGAGTAAATGCGCATACCTTTTTGCGTTAGAAGTTGTGCGGTATTTATAGGGGTTGGGATGTCAGTGAAATTGCTAAGGAAACCCTAGCCGGGAAGGCATCCCGGGCAATCCTTCCGGGCGTGCAACATGGGGTGAGAAGTATGTGAGTTGCTTCTGCTGGATCGGGCAAGCATCCCGGGCTAGCATCTCGGGAAGGCTTCTGAGCAGGTTCCAGGCATATTATGTCAGTGGTTCAAATACAGCTACAAGGTTGAACCAGGCACGCTCCCGGGCAGGCTTACCGGGTAGGCACTGTCACACCCCACCCTTGGTGGACCGGTGTACGCCCCGTGGACCCAACCACGGACCGCACAAGCCTAAACCCCAACCCGATCATCGGTCCAGGAATAACTACAGTCATCAATAATCATAAGGGTCTCCAAAAACTGAACCAATGATAACTACAACATGCGCATGGGTGTCCAACAACATAAACATAAATCATGAATACCATCAGAGTGCGGAAACTACAAAATACCATCATGCCAAACTACATCCACAAAGTACTCATAAATCATACAGT
>JAOWBR010164026.1:0-11990 GCA_028571145.1 Dionaea muscipula
CGATGTGCGACTCTAGAGGTGACTCAAACCGTACCTTCGACGGAGTAGCACTTAGAGCTGCGCACACTTCCGGCTGGAGAATGCTCTGATACCATTTGTAACGCATCGGGCCCAACGCCTAGGCCCCACCACCCATCCTGCACCCGGGTACAAAGCTTACCACGATCTGATATGGCGACTGGCTACCCACACCCGTACTCGGACTACTCCAGTCCCAGCACGCTTAACTGCAGAGTTCTGATAAACTCTGCTCCACGAAAAATGGTTAACCAGGTGGTGATATAGTCGCCATACCATTTCTTATAAGTTATAACTCTCAACCTGGGGTATTACATTTATGTTCAGGGTGTGTGATCATTCTGTTGTACGTATAGTTTCCTTACTTTGATTTTCTTGCTATTTTGCAGGTGTTCCCGGATAATGTTTGGCATGAACCAACGGCTGGTTTATGCTCGTGTGGTGGTATGCTTTGGTGGGTGCCACATCAAAGTGAGAGTGTCACATTAAAGTGAGGAGTGCGACATCAAAGTGAGAGTGCCACATTAAAGTGAGAAATGCCACATCAAAGTGAGAGTGCCACATTGAAGTAAGAGGCTTTGTGCGAGAGTATTGTTCCCTTTTCTTTTAGTGTCGGTCCTCATGATTCTTGATGTTGCAGTCCACTTTCATGGATTTTGGATGCTGTTGTAGTTAACATTGTGATGATTGCTTGGATCGTACTATCTCGATCACTTGGAGTGGGGGGCACTTAGGGGATGGGAGGAGAGATGGTCTAATGAAGGGGTTTTTGGTGAGATTCTTTTCTAATTTTTTACTTCTATTCTGTCACTTTAGAGGGGAAGAAAAGGAGAGGCCATTTCTCTTGGTGAGGGAGAGGGTGAGTTGTTTGTGTGGAGCTTTTTTGCGAGTGGTGGGAGTTTTAGGGGCGAGGGGAATTGATCGCATTATATATGGCTGTGAGATTGAGGTGGTGGTTTTGAGTGGGAGTTGTTTGGTGTGCTTTGAGGGATGGGTCATGACTAGTCTGGTTCTCTGGTTTTTGTCAGATGATGGTGTCCCATGACTTAGCCACTGGATCTACAGGTAGCTCTCTGGTGCAAGTGTCATCGAATGATAAATGTGCAGCATGGGTGGGAGCTGGTCCAAGCCTCTCTTGCGTTTTATCTTCTTTTGGCTTCTGTTGCAATCCTTTGGAGGTAGAGTGTACGTGGAGCTTTCCTCTTATTTAGAGCGGACCTCGTGGTTGGTAGAGGAGAAGTTCATGTTGTTCGTCAAAGTGATGGGGGTGTCGGGATGATTTTGTTTCATTGTGTTTCTTGGGGATTAGGTGGGGTTTGGGGTTTATGTTTTAGTGTGTGGATTTTGTGGGAGGATAGTCACGTCAAAGTGAGGAGAGCAACATTTAAATGGTGAGGTTGAGTGGATTGTGTTTTGAGAGGGACTTGTTTTTTTTTTCAGTTGTTTCTTGTGCAGGTTTTCTATTTGCAAGAGGGGATGTGCATTTGGAAGCCTTTGTACCTTACTGTGGTTCTGCTCAGGGGCATATCATATGTTATCTGTAGGCGTTAGTCACACATCAGATTTTGGTGATAGGTTGTTTTGTGACTAGTCTTTCAATGAGTAGCGGTTAGTTTCGTGCCAGATCATAGTGGGCTCAACACTGGTGTTTATAGTTTTGTGATTGCTTCGAGTTGATGTCTCGGGTTCATGGATGCCTCGATGATTTCTGCTCATTGGCTGGAAAACTTATGGGGTTCCAGTCCCTGGCGGTGTCTTATTGGCAATTATTTAAGTGTGGGCTTTCTTGTTTCTCTTTGCTGAAGCTTTTGACATTTGCATATGGCCCGGATATCGGTTGAGTATTACAGAGGGGCTGCGTTTTGCTTCGTTTGGTTCAAGATGTCATTGGATGCTTTCCTTTGGTGGTCTAGTGTACTGAGTGATTTTCTGACCGGGTGAATTTCAGAGCTGAAGCTTTAGATTTACATTTAGGAGCATATTGCAATTAGGCTGGTCTTGTGGTTAGATAGATTCATGCTGATTGGTGATTCTTGTGAGAGGTCACTGTATTTTGTTGTTTGGTTATGTCTAGGTGTTTGCATTCGCAGATGATTGTTAGTCCGATTGGAGACGAATTTATTTGGACTTCTTCGGATCATTTTTAACCTATCCGGCAATATCATTTTTTTACCTATCCGGCAGGGTCATTTTGACCTATCCTGCAAGGTCATTTTGATCATTTTGATCTTGCCGTATATGTCAAAATGACCTTACCGAATATGTCATTTTTATCTTGCCGTATACGTCATTTTGATCTTGTCGAATTAGTCATTTTGATCTTGCCGAATAGATCAAAATGATCTATTCGGCAAACTTGTTAATTCCATCTTGTTCTTCTTCTTCCTTCTTTCACCATGGTTGCAGCCACCACCACCATCAAGCCGTCATCACCATCGAGCCGTCACCACCATCGAGCCGCCTCCACTGCAGCGGACCATTGCCGCTGCCGTGCCTAACTCCTCTACCCTCCTTTGAAACTCCACGTACGACAGCCCAACCAACAGCCTCCCACCGATCCTCTACCGTCCTCTGCAACTCACCGGCGACAACCCACATTGGTAACACAGCAGCATCGACAACACCAGTGTAGCGGTAACAGCAACAATTAAAGCCGCCAACCAGCACACCACCGGCCGCCATCATTGTGCCCACCTGAGAGTGTCATCAGCAGTAGCCATCCACCGCCGACGACCTCCTCCGCGTCGCTGCTGGGTTGTCGTCGCCAGATCTAGAGCCGCTGTCACCGCTACTCGTTGTCTATCGCTGGTCTGCCTCAGCCATGGGGGGTGGTGGCTGCCCATGGGGGGTGGTTGTCGGCTATGGTTGCTTGGTGGTGCGGTGCTGCTGATCCATGGTTGTCGACCATGGCGCCTGAATCTAGTTAGATTTTTTAAATTTACGTTTTTATCATGTTGATTTAATCTAGGTCCTTCATTTTGCTTTTTGTTGTGACTATTGTTGTCATTAAAATTGTCCATCTATCCCTTCCCTATCTATCTATCTATCTATCTATCTATTTATCTATCTATCTATCATTATTTAACTATTTAGTTTGGTTTGAACGATTCGATCCGATTTTAAGATCTCGAAACTGAACCAAACCGACAAATCAATGGTTTGTAAAATTAGAAAACGGCCCGACAAAAAAAAAATTTATTAGACCACCGATTCGGTGCCATTTGGTCCGGTTTGACGGTTTTTCTGCACACTCCTAATATGTATAAGATCGTGAGTTTAATTTTTTCAAATTACTTGTCCTGCAATAAGGCTTGTTATCCGTGAACTGACTTATTGGGGACCAACCTAGTTTTTTTTTATGACTCAGGTGTCCGAACGAATCCGACTACTCTTAGGGGATCAATCCCACCGGGTACTTGCGGAGGACCCAATTAAAACCAAGACAATGTCTTATACGTCCATGATCAATTCAAACTGTTTACACACAAGTGACCAACCTAATTGGGATGGAGATAATTGGGTCTGAGGTTGTGTTTCTCCGTGTCTCTTTCTCCTTTCTCATTATATTGGTTGTATTATGTGATTAATCAATATATTTTCTTTCTAATGATAAAAAAAAAAAAACCTGTGAAGTGACTTATTTAGTTCACGTGTTTGTAGGTTGTCTATGGATTGTTAGGTTAACTTGTCCAAACACGGTGATGTCCTTGACTAAGAAAAAAAATTGAGAGAAACAAACTCATGGTTACCTAATTTGAAATATTAATTATTGTTAAGTTTTAAAAGATTTTGGGTTACCAAGGATGAAGACAAGACAAACCCGTGATAATTATCTAATAAAAAGAATTATTGTACTTTGTGGATAAATGTATGTTTAAATGATCCTCGTTATTTATGTGAAGATGAATTAATGAACTAATACGATTTGGAACTAATAATCATCCACATTCAAACCTTTCAAGTTTGAACATTGGTTGACAAAAAATAGACACATTAGTCGGTTTGTTGATGATAATTTTTTTATTCAGTCACGTGTGAGTTGCTCTTACATCGACGATAAAAGTTGAATAATAATAATACATAAGTGTTTGTTGTATTATAATTCATCGTTGTAGACTCTTGTGTTAAGATGTGAATTCAACACATGCTTGTTTGGTCTCGATTGCGAGCTTTTAAGCCCAGATTTGATTTTAGTTGTGGGCTTTTGAACCCCCTGATAGTTGTTCCCCAACATCCTCACCATTCATAGAATGTATGATTGATTGAGTCTATGCTCCATCAGCGAAAACCTAATGCCTGATTTGTTACAAGTATTCTTGCTCCTTTTTGATGGATTCTTTGCTTCTGCCAGATGCTTCTGTTCATCATCTTTTCCCACTTGGATATTGGGGAGGTCTATTACAAGCTCAAAGACCCAAAACAGGTCTAATACGAGAGCGGTGCTGACATACATCAATTAGCCACATAAATCAAACCAGACCCAAACCAACAAACTAAGCAGCAAACGGTTTACCCGTTGAGTCATGCGTGAGTTTTTTTTTCACATGGAAGATGAAATTAAAATAATCATAACATATAAGTGTGTCTTGACTCATAATATTTTAGATTTTTGGGTTGAATAATGGATTCAACATATATTTGTTGTGCAAACGTGAGACAGAAAGAGAGGAGAAATGACTGTTTTTTCTTGTATGTGGAGGAGGAGGAGGAGGAAAAAAGATGGTGGCTTGGAGATGATATGAAGAATTGAATTTTTTCGTGTATGTGGAAAAGGAGACACCATCCTAGTTGTTGGAGAAAGGCCAGTCCAATGCGTTAGCTTTCGGAAACAAACCGCAAAAACAATATATATATATATTGCGACTTTATGATCATACAATTAACTTACATATATATTTTATGTGGTGATATTGTTCTTGAGACTTTTGTTGTTTTGTAATTGGAATTAAGAGGTGTGGTGTCTGTAGTCTCGTCTCATCCCATCTCCTCCCTTTCTCTTCCCTTGTCAGTGTGTGAGCTTTTTTCTGTTTCTGGTAGAAACATGTGGGCTCTTCACTGGGCAACTCCAAGTGTGTAATATATTTGCATATATGATCGAAGTTGATGAATGAATTGAAAATTCATATCTAGTGGGTCACAAACAGCAAGCCAGCTAGCCTTAGCTTAGCTTAGCTAGATGGGGTACTCTAATTCTTTTGTCCACCTTCAAAGTTGTCTTTCTTTCCATCTTTCCACTAGCTTCTGTGTGCTGATGCTACTTTGCTTTGTTGGTTGCTATGGTTAAAGAGTACGATCAAAGAGTGAATAAGTATCAAGAGGATAATCTAACACTTTTAATTTTTTTTTTTATCAGCAAATAAAGGAACTTATTGCAATGAAGAATTAGAGCAACTCCAGCTCAAAAACTATATTTTGACGGTCAAAAGCTATATTTTGACTATTAAGAGTAACAGTTTGCTATAATTTATCAATGTTACTTCACTGCAATCATTCTATATTTTAGCAGTTTTAGTTTTTGTCGCCATTATCTCAACTAACTATTTTAAAGTTAATTAATTAATAGTGCTATATTTTAATTATCGTGCAGTGCTATATTTTAGCAGCTGCCTAACTTTGTGCTATATTTGGCACCAAATTTGACAATGCTAAAATTTGACAGGTCCAAAATGTCTGCATTAGAGTAAAATAAATAGCAATGCATGTCAAAATATGCATATAGCAGACTCAAAGTGAGAGCATTGGAGATGCTCTAACAATAAAAGAGCGAGTGCAAAGAGGCATCACCCGCAATTGAAAACATCTCTACATGGTTGACACCTTTTCAATTCGACTATCATATGCCTAGCACACACGTAAAGAAAGAGAAGATTGTCCAAAGCCGACAAGGAGTTAGGCTAGTAGGAGATTACACACTAATTCTAACACTTTCATTTACACATCCAATTATAAATATTTGTGACAATTGGATTTAGCCAAATCAAAGGTTGACACTTTATTTTCCGGACAAAGGTTAAAAATTTATTGCTCGTGCAGCCTTTGCACTCTAGCGACCATTCCCCAAGAGGAAAACAACACCTCAACTACTTACAAGTAGAACAAACATGTGTAATATGGTTTCTGTAACTTCTTGAGTCGATCTTGCCTTATTTGGAAAAATTCTTGAATTCCTATCTGTTCAAATACTATAAATCATCGCGTCAAACAGTTGTCTTGTTTGCTTTGCCCTATAAAAATTCCCTTTACCCACTCTTAGTTGCCCCTCTATCAAGTAGCTCCAATCAAAAGGTCTGGGCCGGAGATGAACACTATGCAACACACCGCATAAAATCTCCCTAGAATAAAGGCAACAACAAAAAAGATGCCCATGGGACTCCACGGTATGGATACACAGAGCACATTGGTTCTCATTAACTATCCCAATCTTTAACAATCTATCTTTGGTACCAAGTTTACCTCTAGTCACAAGCCAAAGTAAAAAACTTTGTCTAGGCATGACGTCATGAGTAGACCAAATAAATCGCCACCATGGAGAAGGGGTAGGAGAAGGACTTAAGGTTGAATACACCGACCTAGAGCTAAACTAAGAGTTGAGCTTCCAACGTGCCTGATTCCCCCAAAACTCAATAAAGCCTTTGATGGTATCTCGTACTTTAATGAGGGACTTCCACCCCCACGACCCTTTATCTCCATCCACCTCCCACACTATCTCCCCTTTTAAATAGAAGAAAATCACCCACTGAATCCACAATCTATCCTCTTTGCTCTGCATAACCCAATGCAATTTAGAGAGGATAGCAATATTCCAAGTTACGAGACAGTGAATACCAACCCCTCCACTGGACTTTGGGTGGCACAGCTCAGACTAGACAACCTTTGCCTTCTTCCTATTCAAAGTAACACTACTCCAAAGGTAGTCCCATGAGAGTGTGGGGGTGGTCCAAATCAAACTTAAGAATCAACTCCTAACATCTTAACCCGCAACGCGGAGGTGCCGGGAGACAAGCAGTAGGGGAGCACCCACCATCGGTATCAAGATCAACTCACAGAACCAAAGGAAGAAGCGTATCACAGTAAAGTGAAGCAATAAAAGCAACAATATCAATATCAAGCTGTAATACTAGCTCAAGACTAACAAGTCATAAAAATAAACAGGAGGATCAATTATATGAGAAAACATAACAACAACAAGCAAGGAAACAAATCCCACATCACACTCATATCATGATCCTCAAACCACGTGTACGTCTCGTGTTGTCATACACCATCTCCCAAATAACTAGTCCGTCTCACTACGCACTATATAAAACTAGGGAACACATCACAATGTACTCCCTCAAAAAAGCGGTGCCACCTCAACGTATATCATAACGGTAGCACCTCAACGTCAACATAAAGAAACTGCGGTAGCACATCAACGTCTACCATAATGTCAGCTCAGTCGCGATAATGGGTTATCCCGCCAAGCCATGAGTGTAAGATAGAATGGTGTCCATGCTTACTACGCCATGGTAGGCTCCATCCAGGTCGAACCCGTTATGAGTGGTGTACCTAAAGACGTTGCAACATACGGTATATACTGTATGACCGAAGTTGCCTCAGAAGGAACATTACCCTCGGGCTTAAACAAAATCAATACATCACATCACATCCACCTCAACCACATCACAAAACCTCACAAGATACCCAAACGTCCACAAACATAAGTCAAAGACATAAAACAGGCCAACGAAAATAGGAATAACAATCATGGATAACCATCATGATTAAACGGAGAAAACAAGTCAACAATATATGTCACAAGCACATCACACAAGTGGACAACATACAATAAAATAATACAGAGCATGCACTATACAAGGAGGGTATCAAGGATGGCCGAAGAATAAATGGAAACGAAGGTGGAAGGAATGGAGAGTTGTGTACACCCCTCACTTGGAGCAAAGCACAATCCGAGTACGAGCTAATCTCGATCAGAACGCTCAGTAAACAAACACGTCACCACCTAGTGAACAAACAAGGATCATCTTACAATCATGCTCAAAACCCAAAACAAGTCGATGACTATGCCCGACATCCCTCCTAGAATGTCTACCAAATCATGCTACATGCCTAGGAGTCAATGGAAGAGGTTGGGAGATCAAAATGGGCAAAATAATAGGCAGAGGACATCCTCGGGGACGTCTTCTGTTCAAGGTTGGCCTGGGGACGTTCCGAGGACATGGGGACGTTCCGAGGACAACCTCGAAACGTCCCCAGTTATGACTGAAATTAAATAAAATGGACAGAGAAATAAGAGGACATCCTCGAAGACGTCCTCCACTATTCTGCATAAAAACCAGTGCTGAGGACATCCTCAAGAATGTCCTCTGCACGAGGTTTCTGGAGAAAATAGATTTTTCGAACAACGCGAATCCAACCCAACGCACTACTCGATTTCACACCAATCAACCCAGAAAATGTGCACAAAAATACACCTAAACATGCCTCTAAACATGCTCAAATCAATCAACACAACATTCTCATGATTCGACAAAACTAATTAATCAAACGACCGAAAACCTTACCTCGAACTCGGGAATCAATGCACACGCCCAACAATCGATCTGGACATGCTCTAAATCTCCTCTCTAATCCAACGGCACCAAGAAAAATGGAGAAGAACCAACCCAATCAAAATTGTCCGTTACACAAATTCAAACCAATGGAAAAGAGGGAATTAAATCAGAATTATCCATTACACAAATTCAACCCAATCAGAATTGTCCGTTACACAAATTCAAACCAATGGAGAAGAACCAACCCGAAAAATCCACGTAGTCAATATACGTCAATATGGTACTTGTTGGTCAAGTCTCATCATCCCGGTCGGGCCGATATAATCAAATCAGTCGTACGAAATGCAATGCAAAAAGTAGCCGAATGGTTATATAAAACCCGAGAGCACTATTCACGTAAACACTATTCACCGAAAAAATTGGAAATCTCTAAAATTGTATAACAAACATAAATAAGCATAAATCAATATTAAGACAGATATAAAAGTGCGGGATATAACATTCTACCCCCCATAAAAAGATCTCGTCCCCGAGATCGAAAAAACAAAGGATATACCTCAGGTGAAAAGATGTGGATATCTCTCTCTCATCTCCTCCTCACGCTCCCACGTAGCCTCCTAAATCGCGTGGTTGTGCCAAAGAACTTTCACCAAAGAGACATACTTGTTCCGCAGAACCTTCTGTCTAGCATCCAAAATCTCCACAGGCTGCTCCTCATAAGTCAAGTCCTTTCGAATCCTCAATGGCTCGTAATGAATCACATGCGTCGGAATGTGTACATACTTGATAGCACGCGTCGTCGGGTGTGCTATATTTAGAATTTATAAGTTTAAACGACTTACTTGCTAACAGAAGATAACAGTGAGTCGAGTATCGATCCGTAGGGACGGTTGCAATTCTCGGGTTGAGTTAAGTAATGTTCCTAGAAGGGATATATCGAATCAGAGTTAGATTGGGTCAAACAATAAATAAAATGAAGATAAATTAAAGATAGGTGTCACCCGATGGGGCAACGACTCGACCTAAGATGACAACAGCAGCAGACGTTCTGACAGAGCTCGTCACGGTCGTGATGATACCATCACGGCCGTGGCGCCTTAAGTTTGTCACGGTCGTGACTGAGAATCACGACCGTGTCGCGTACTGAATTCCTCGGGGCAGTCGTGCGCGTCTGTAGCCAGACAGCACATGGGTTCAGATGATTTTATTGGTTTATTTAGTCCCGTTTTATGCAAGCAGGATTAGGGATTTGATCATTGAATAATTGTTGGTTCGAATAATTAATCCTGTCACAAAAAATTAACCTAGCTGCCTATCAAAGGACGGAAAAACAAATCAATCAATGAATTCAATATTCCACGCAGATTCCCAATCATAGATCAATTGGTTGGTTCAATTAAACGCTTGTGTCACTCAAACAATTAATTTAGCCCCCTGTCACAAACGGCAGAAACAATTCAAATCTACGAAGTAGAAATCAGGAGGTTTACAGGTTTGCACAAACCAAATCCCTAGTCGAAGGGCTAACCATCAATCCGACACATCCGGATGCAAATCAAAACATCGGCATACAATAAGGAATGAAACTTTAACAAACTAATGCCAAAGAAACGTATACCGGAAGCGCAGAACCCAGTGAAGCACGTCTTGTCGGTATATTTGCCCGCCGAGGATGAAGAGATGGTTGCCTTCACGTCTGCGGCCTTGTTCTGAGGTGAATCGTCGCCTTCGAGGTCTCTAAGATGCTCTGCAGCCGCCTAGGGTTCGAATCGAAGAAGAGAGAATCTTTCTGCAGAAGATGGAGATTTATAGACGCAATGCAGGAACCCACCACGGGCGTGACACTATAGTCACAGCCGTGACTAGGCCAAAATGGTCTGGGCTAAGTCTGCAGGCTTCCGCACACGTCCGGATCAATTCTCGAGCCTCCGGGTTTGCATGGTAGTGTAAATGACGTCCCGAATTATGGCTCCATGGTCCGTTAACATCCCGAAACGTAGTCAACCTGTAAATCATCAAATAAACACATAAAATACATAATACAGGTCCCGCTCACATTACATAAAATATTACTTAAAATCTATGCGCTTGGGACTACGAAGGATGTAATTTAGCATGAATTAGTGATGCGATGAGCGTACTTTCTGCGCTTCATCACACCCCCCAACTTAAACCTTGCTAGTCCCTTAGCAAGCTAACACGAAAAGAATGAAAAACTAAGCTGCGAAACTATCCCTACACATTCCAAGTTTACCCTGCCATAACTCTCAAACAGAAAATGACTAACAACTAGCCAGACAGGAACATCCAAGGCGTGTGTGTGTGCATCCAAGTTATCCAACTTACCTCTAGACCAAGCATGCACAAACAAAGAATAAATTTAGCACAAGGTCCAACTCCATTTCTCACAGGGGTGTGTTTAAATATATATAGCAGGGATTCACTCATGGATCTAGAAGAAAGCAGAGCACTCAAGAAAAATAAAAGCTATTCTAAACTGTAGACCAGTAAATATTGCATTAATGAAAGAATTCTATTCTAGGGACAACAACCAATCTTACCACTAACTCGTTTAAGATCAGATTTACCAATTTTAAGGGAAATAGGCAAAAATGTGGGAAAAGGAGTCATACTAGGGAGAGACTAAAAGTAGAAGAAAAGGGAACCAAACTAACTGCAGGGAAAGACAAACTGATCAGGGATACAATTCTATGCAACTAATGGACAAAAATAATTCTTTCGTCTTTTCCTACTCCTTCTTTCTCATTTCCACTTGTTTCTTTTTTCATGCCTTGCTTTTCCATCAAGAATTTTTTTCATCATTCGTATTTCTTTTTTTTTTTTCAAACTCGATGAAGATTTTTTTCTTTTCTTTCCGCTTCCCTTTCCTGCTTCTTTGATTTCTTTTTTCATTCACTCTTGTTTTCTTTTTCTTTTTTCACGTCACCCCTTTCATTTATTTTTTCAACATACCAACAAAACATACCCGAAACACTTAGAGAAAAAATCAACAGGAAAAAACTCTGAGGCGCAAAAAGTAGGATATTTTGAAGGAGGGAAAATTGTGTTTAATTCAGGCTCAACAGGGATGCAATTGAAATAAATAAAAAATGATTTTGGAAGCTCAAATTGAATCAAATAATATTGGTAAATTCGTCATCTCTTAAGCAACATTCAAAACTTACACAAACCAAGTCCCTAAAATTCAAAAATTGAATTCACAAACGCAATAAAAACCACTACAATTCTCTAATTTTTGTGGCTCTCTTCCTTTCTCACTCAGAAAAAGAAACTTATGCCAAATAAATTCCTAGCTATGCATGCCACATCATCTTCTTATCACTAACTTGGATAAGTGCACAAAAATTTTGCCATGGAAGTTCAAGCCTAAACTAGCCTAAATCAGCCAAATTCCTA
>JAOWBR010164037.1:0-11989 GCA_028571145.1 Dionaea muscipula
TAGACTCAGTTTGGTTTTGGGGAGGAGAGGGGAGGGGAAGGGAATGGAAGAGAAGGAAAAGGAAGTGAGAGGAATAAATATGGTCTTGTTTGGGAAAAAAAAAATTAAATTAAATATGGTGAATGAAGGTTAAAAAAAATAAATATATAAGTTTATCTCTCAATTCAAATAATGAACATGTCAAGTTAAAAAAGAGAGAAAGGTCAAGTTTGGCACAAATTTTTTTTTAACTATCATTTTTTATTGATTTGGTGGAAAAAAATTCACCACCTATCTTCACAATTATTCCCCATCATTTCACATCCCTTTCTATCAATTTTGTTTCCTAAAAAAGATTAAAACCCCCCTTTCATTTTCACACCATTCACCACAATCAAAACAGAACTTTAATGTACTATTTGTTAACCAACTTAGATCGGTGCAAGTGAGAATGATCTCAAATCAATTTTTCATAAAAAATAAAATAAAATACACTATTTGTCCTCTCTTAGATCTGAAATCAATTTTTCAGTCCTCCCTCCTTTTCTTTTTTTGTCCAAATCCTCCATGTTGGTCTCCTCTCCGCCACCACTCGCAACAACCGCCGTCGCCGTCGCCGTCGCCGTCCCCTGATCCATTATCACCTCCTCCGATTTACTCCCCCTCCATTGCGTTTCATAGATCCTCTTCCAGATCCAGAGAGGAACAATGAACGATTTCCATGGACTGTTATCCAGCGATTTCGGATTCAAACCCCAAGGAAAATCAGCTCCAATGGCCCCGCCGAGGCCAAACCCCACCTCTAACGCCGTCAATTCCGCCTTCAATTTCGAGACCGGAGGCAAGCCATCCTCGGGTTCCAAATCTTCCTCCGGTTCCTTCATCGAAGATCACGATACCCTTATCCATCCACCGTCAAGCACCAGCCGGAAGACCCAAGACTTTTCCATTTTGGGTGGTTTCGATGACGTCTTCGGCGGTGGCGGCAACTCGAAGCCCACCGTTGATTCGAATTCAGCGATGAATTTGGACTCGATTTTTAGTGGGTCTGCAGATACGGGCTCCAAGTTCTCCTCTTTGCCCGTGTTTGATAAGCCCGTTTATGATGATGATGTGTTTGATGGTGTTTCTGGGTTGAAGAGCTCCAGCTCAGATAGATACGGTGAGCTCTTCAACTCCTCGTCGAAGAAGAATGATGCATTTGGTGATCTTTTGGGGGGTTTGGGTCGGAAGGAACCTGAATCTAAGGGTTTGGGAGGGTCAAGTGCCCGTGGACCTGAAAAGGGAATTCCTAGCTTTGATGATTTATTGCCTGGATTTGGTGGCAATTCTACCATTGCCCCAACTGAGAGGTATCATTTCTGAGCATGGCGCTCCTTTTTAGAATGAACTTTCTACGAGTTTGGATTTTCCCCGCTTCTTTTTTCTATTGGATTTGGGTGGTTTTACTTGGAATACTTATCGTGATAGTGGGATTGTTGCATTGATACTTCATATTCTGCATATCTGGATTCCTTGATCCGTATTACCTGATTTGGACTGAATTCGTGGTACTGCATCATCAATTCTTGGATGGAAATGGCATGTGATAGAATATTTGTTAGCATTCCAATTCTTGTGGATTTTGCAAAGGTTTAGTATTTTACACTTATCTAACTTTGAATTTTGAGGAGGACTACTAAATTTCTTAATTGAGTAAGCTGACCTATTAATAAACTTAGGTCAGCTGAAGCTTCTTTAATAGGCAGAAACTTGAGTATTATTATTATTGTCTACATCATTGATATTTGTTAAAAAAGACTGATACCTGGGTGATTTTGAATTTGAAATTGTTCTGACTGTGATGTATATTTTCGGAGATCTGTTTTCGTTATTTCATTTACTCACCTCTTTCATTTGTTCATTATAGATAATTGAATTATTCCTTCATCTCCTTCTCTTTTACCTGTGATTATACTCTTCTTTTGCTCGTCATCCTATCCTCTCCACTCCCTTTCTCATCCTAGATCACTTCCTCCCCTCTCAGAATAAGATAGGATGAGGCACCGGATTTGAATTAAACCAATGCAGGCTGCATCGACCCTTTTGTTAACAGGTGGATGAAATCCAGCTATATCATTTGGTAAGAGTTTGCTATGTGTGTGGCTGCATCATGAAAAAAAGATGCAGTGTAGAGAAAGCAACTTTTGTTCAGGTGCAGTTATAAGAAAACTCATCTCCTTGACTTTAGACTTCTGGAAAAAGCAACTGCAACCAAAAGTTTGCGCCAGAAAGGTTAAGAAATTGCATCTTTGTTCTGCAGGGCAGGGCATATTTGAGAGTAGGTTTTACAAGTGCGCTGCTTGATCATGGCATCTTGGCAAGTGATTTCATTTTATTGATGTTTTGCTCTTAGTATAAGCTCCATGTGCTTAATTTATCGGCCTGATCTTTCCTGCTGGAAGGTTGCATTTCAACTAGAGAGCAGGTGTGCCATTCTTTATTGTGGTTTACGGTGTCATAAGTGTGGTGAAACCCTCTGGGCTTGCTATTTTGGTGGCAACATTGCAATGTTATGTTGGCTGATACTATTGGGTCAAAGCACTGATCTTCTGCCATGAAACCTCTCAAACCATAATGGTGGTACCCTTCTTTACCTATCCAAAGAAAAGGAAAGAGAGAAGAGAGAAGAGAGAAGAGAGAAGAGAGAAGAGAGAAGAGAAGGTCTTCTTCTCTTTCCTTTATGTTCTCTCAGATGCCTATGAAGGTATACCTACTCTGTAGAAGATATTCTTTTTCTAGAACTATGCATGGCGGCCTATTGCTTGGTTAGTAGTATGAGATGAGGTTTCTCTCTCTAGAAGCATCGGAGAATAGAAGGAAAGAGTGAGCAATTGCCAACCTGCCTGCCTGGCTACCTGCATCACACGATCCCTCTCTCTCACATACACACCCTAAGTTCCAGCTTATGGATGTAAGAATAGCTTGCTTGTTAGACTTGAAGCCTAAATAGCTCAACTATTTGGGTTGAGTTTCTTGTCCCAAATCTTTTATCTGATTTATCTGAATATGTTATTAACTGGCTTATCACGGTTGTTTGTTTTTACATGCACTAGGACTTCTTCCAATAGCAGTTGGCGCCAAAAATCAAGTGCAAGTGCTACCAACACACATTCCAATATCATTGAAGATCCTTTTGTTGTTCTAGAATCCAGTCCATCTCCTGCTCAATTGTCCTCAGGGGTCTTCAATGATCCTTTAGAACAAGTTGGTAGTACAAATAGCTCAAGCTCAAACAAGGTTGATCCTTCTACTAGCGGTGTAGTGTTTGATGATATAGACCCACTTGAGGGCCTTGGTAAGTCTGTGCCTGCATTTTCATCTGATACGAGTGATAAGGAAAAGGGTGGTAGTCCCTTGAGGCCAGAGCGTAGAGCAGCTGGGAGACACACTTTTGCTGGTATGGAAGCCAGTGATAAATCTAATGTAAAGAGTCCAGAGAGGGGTACGGAGAAGAAGATTCTTGCAGAGGATTATCGGGATTCTCCTAGGAATGTATTCCCAGACGCATCTGCCCACTCTAATGCTGATGCCAACTTTAAGGAGAAAATTTTCCAAGAAAATGTGTCACCCAGATCTCACGATAACATGGATTCAACTGATGATATATGGCTTACTGTGTCAGAAGTTCCACTTTTTACACAAACAACAGCTGCACCACCACCTTCAAGGCCCCCTCCTCCAAGACCAACCCAGTTTTCAAGGGCTGGGGTAGGTTCATTTACCTCTCATTCCAAAAAGAAAGTTAGTGATTCAGCTTTCTCCAGTTCCACTTCATCTTTTCAGAGTGACAGATCAGCTCGTTTTGGAACGAGGAACTCTTATGTATCTCCTATAGATGAACTGGAAGATTTTGCCATGGGAAAGAGCCGAAATCATATTGATGGAAGTTCAGATGTCCTGTCTGGTGATGACACGGATGCAAATTCAGTTGCTACTGCATCTGCTGCTGCAATGAAGGAGGCTATGGATAAGGCTGAAGCTAAATTTAGGCATGCGAAGGAGGTAAGGGAAAGGGAAAATGCAAAGGCTGCTAGAATGCAACAGGAAAGAGGAGAAAGGACTGTGCAAGATGCCCAGGAAAGAGAGGTAAGAGAAAGACAAGAACGGCGACACGAAAAGGAAAAGGAAGAGGCAGAGGAAAGGCGGATTGAAAGAGAGTTAAGAGAAAGACAAGAACAACAACACGAAAAGGAAGAGGAAGTAAGAAGGCGGATTGAGAGAGAGAGGGAGGAGAAAGAGAGGGAACAGAGGAAACTGGAAAGAGAGAGGGAATTCGCCAGGCAAGCTGTCGAGAGGGCTACAAGGGAAGCGCGGGAGAGAGCTGCTTCTGAGGCACGTGCAAGAGCTGAGCGTCATGCTGTTGAGAAAGCACAAGCTGAAGCTCGAGAACGTGCAGAAAGGGCTGCAGTTCAGAGAGCACAAGCTGAAGCTCGTGAGAGGGCTGCAAGAGACGCCAAAGAGAAGGCAGAAAAGGCTGCTGCTGAAGCAAGGGAAAGAGCTAGGGCTCAAGCTAGAGAGAGAGAATCTAGGGAAAGAGCCACCACTGCCTCCACTGCTGCCAGGGGAAGCCAGCAAAAGAACGATGATGACTTTGAGTCCTTCTTTGGCATGGGTTCCCGAGCAAGCAGTGCTCCAAGGCCCAGGGCAAGTTCTTCGGTAGGTATCTATGGTGACACTTGCGCCACTTTCATGGGGTGTTTATGGGCGTTCCCGGACGCACAATCCGTCCCTACTAGTGTCGGGGTAGGGGGAGGGTGTTCGCAACTTTGCATATATACACAGCCTTACCTTTTGCCAAGAAAAAGAAATATGCAAATAAACAATTTGTGTTTTTATGTGTCAGGATCCTGTCTTTGATGCCCAGTTCCAGAACAAGCAAACACACGATGATGTGAGAACATCTGCTGGGTCCTCAAGTAACATTAGAAAAGCATCTTCGTCTGCGAATATTGTTGATGATCTTAATGCAATTTTCGGAGGTGATTGTTTTGAGATGTCAATTCTCATGTCCCACATTTTCGTTCTTTGCTCGGTTATTATCTGCCACTTCAGCAATTGTTTTCAGTTTTTAAATACAGTTCTCTTGTTTTTCTGCAAAAGGTCCTCCCTCATCTGGGGAATTCCAGGACGTAGAAGGGGAGAATGAGGAAAGGCGAAGAGCTAGATTGGAACGCCAGCAAAGAACTCAAGAGCGTGCAGTATGTTTTAAACTGTCGAAGAATCTGACTTTATGTAATCAGTTGCAAGTTTAATAGAATTGATGCAGTTAAGTACGTAACTGCTTTCAGTATGCTTAGAATTTCTCATCTTTTGGTCTATGTGCTCAGGCAAAGGCTTTGGCTGAGAAGAACCAGCGTGACCTTCAGGTTCAAAGGGAACAAGCAGAAAGATATGTAAGTTCGTGTTCGAGGATGAGTTCTCTTCCTCTCTTTTCCTTTTCTGCCACAGGAGGTTGTCCATGTATTGCTGTTGTGCGGCTGAAATCATGCTTTCTTGACCTTGGTTATTATAAAAGAAGAATCATCCTGGCAATAAATGGGATGCTGCTTATAATGTTCGATATAATCGGGTCTTTTTTTCTACCCTGGCATGAATGAGTTGATTGTTTGAAAAATCCAAACAAAAAAAATGTTTTGTAAGATTAGCAGACCCATTGCATTTTATTATGTGTTAACATGTGCCTTCAGTGATATCTGATGTTTGACGTAGTGAAAATGTGCTGTGTGTTCACTCCCTCAAGGAATTTTTCTGCATTAACGAAAAGGGAAAATGTGGAGTTCTATGTTAATGAACTATGAGCTGTTCCACAAATATTTCTTTAATATTGTTCTTTCATGCTAAATAACCATTTGGCTAATAGCATAAGAAACAACAGTGCCTCCCCTGGTTTTGTTTTTTCCCCTGACAGGAAGCTGATGGGATGATTTTTAGCATAGATTTACACCGCCTTTCTGATTGAGGTGGCCTATGGGTCACACGAGCAGATGTCTGTATAGTCAATCTATAAGAGACTGTTCTTGTGCTGATTCAGTTTCTTGACAGTTTGATTTGAACTTTATGAGATTTCTGTTTTCTACTTGGACTACTTAGTCATGCTTTATCTGATCTCGACTATTCTTGATTTCAGAGAATTGCTGAAACACTTGACCTTGAAATAAAGAGATGGGCTGCTGGAAAAGAGGGAAACTTGCGTGCTCTTCTCTCAACATTGCAATATGTGTGTTTACGCTTTCTCTCTCTCATAATCTATTCCTAAAAGAAAAAAGTTGAAAGGATTTCAGTACAGAAAACTAGCAATAGCTGAAGATTACTGTAGATTGTATCCTCATTTGTTTATTGTACAGAAAAAATGCTAGTCAAGTGTGTCAATTTGAAAACTAGTTGGTCAGAGCAGAAAATTTTAGATAAGATTTCCTGCAAACATGTGTATGGGAACCTTTGCAAACATGTGTATGGGAACCATTGTAAGAGAACTGTTAGCTTGATGCAGATGAGGGTGTGTTTCTTGTTAACTTAAGAGTACACCTGAGGTGCTGGACAGGTCTATTGAGGCCTAGTAAGAATACTAGGCGAGATTCTCATTCTGTTGTTGGTATAGCAGTTCAATACCATACAATGATTTCACCTCTTGAGCTTGCTTTCTGTAATATATGGCCTGGCTATTCATGTCTTAGTATAGCTATGAGTCTTCCTGTTTTTTTTTCCCAGAAGATGCTACACTAACATGCTAAAATCTGCACTCATAAAAAGTCTTGCATCAGACGAAAGGAAGTCTAGTATGCTGTTTTATGGTTTCTGCGAGACACATGAGCTCAGTTGTTGAGAGGGCTTAGTTTAGAAATTTGAATAATTATGTTCGGCTTGTATTTTGGTTGATTTTTCATGAATTTGTGCTCTTGTTAACTTGCCCTCCTCCTTGTCCGTTCTTTTTGGTTAGGTACTGTGGCCTGAGTGTGGTTGGCAGCCAGTTTCCTTGACTGATTTAATAACAGCTGCCTCGGTTAAAAAAGTTTATAGGAAATCAACTTTGTGCATTCACCCTGATAAGGTGCAACAAAAGGGTGCCTCTCTGCAACAAAAGTACATTGCTGAGAAGGTCTTCGACATCCTAAAGGTACTGGTCAAATTTTTTTTAAAACATTCTTTTTTGCTGTCCTATATTTGCCTCCAGCTGATAGCGTTGTGATAGGTAACCGATCATCAACATACTATACTTGTCGAATTTTGTGTGCATGTGTCCTATGGATACGTGTGGTCGACTCTACTTAGTGGGAAGTGGTGGTAGTGATGATGATGATAGCTTTGTAATTTGTGTGAAATTTAATTGTTATCAAGCAAAGTCTAAGAAGCACCTCAGCTACTTATTCTGATGTGTGGCAATTAATTAGCTGCTTTTACTTTGATGGCTTAGTCTATGACTCTATGAAGTGATGTTATGCTTGTAATATGATTGTCATTTCTCTTTATTGGGGTGGCTTTAGATAGCTCGGAAATTTGGATTGTTACGGGAAGGGAACATGTCTACCTCTTTGTTGCTAGACAGTATATTTCTTATATTGAAGTTATGGTGATGGACATGTGACGTGTCTCAATCCAATTTTTTTTTTTTTTTGGTTTTCATGGCAAAAATAGGAGGCATGGAACAAATTCAACTCGGAAGAACTCTTCTGAGTTTGTATTGTGATGGTTCAACTCAAGGTTCCTTATTGAGCTACTAGTATACCATGAGAAGATCTGTGCCTCTTCTGAAGCCTTTCTGGTTCAAAGGTGAGAGTAGCTCTAAGGTACCGTGGTTTGCTTATTAAATGATGTTCATCAGGGCACGTGCACGCCCAGGAGCTCTCCTCCTCCTCCGATGATGATGATGTTGTAGAAATAGTAAATTTCCCCGTCACACCACGAGACCATATCAGTTTTTATATTTTTTCGTCATGCCATCTCCTTGAAAATGCAGAATTCGGTCCTGTCAATTCTTTTTCCCCTCTTCTGTTTTGTGTTTGTGATCAAATTGTTTCCCGTGTATAATCCAAAGACCAATAGGCACCACCAGACGGTTCGCCGTGTTAAAATTGTTGAGATGATAATGAGTTTTGACATTATTGGGTTAATATAAACTGATGCATATATATGCCTCGTTGTCTTCTCCCTCTTCCTCTCTCCATGTATTCTTACCTTTCATATATATTCTTCATGGATTTTAATGTAAATTATAAGGCACTCTAGATACTACCAATGTTGTTTCTGTCAAGTTTTTGTTCTACTATATGCTTCAAGGTAGTTGGAGAACTCTAGATTTCCCTATATCTTTTTTGGTTTCCTTTGCTTTCCTCGCTATCTGAACTGGAAATTGACCTCTAACTTCCATTCCAAAGACTGACTGGTTGAACTTTGATTTAAGTCACTTTAGATCATGCTCGAAGGAAAGGTATTTCTAATTTCAATGCTTAGCTTGGTTCATTTATAAGACAAAATAGGTGACCTTTTTTTGTTGTGTTTTATACATTACTAATTTACTATGTGTTATTCATTATAATGTGTTTTTTTTTATATCGAAGAGGATATATGAATACAAGTTATGACATAACTTATGACATTGCATTATCAAATTTCCCTCACTATTCATCTATTATCCACAAAACCCTCCATGGGCTTATCACGCCCCTACTTTACTTTTTTCTACTTTCAATCTCATCCATCAATCCATCTAAATGTAATGGTTGTTATTTGTTAATGAGTGTGAGAGCAACTCTAAGGAAGAGATGAAAATAAGATTGTATTGTTTGTACTTGATAACCATAAATAGTGTAAAGTAATAGTTGTAAAAAATTTAAAATCCATCAATGAGTTGTAAATCTCAACTACTATTGATTTTCTTCTTTATGTTTTTTTTCCCCTAACTTTAAAGATTTAGTTGTAAATTTACATCCTCAACTTCAAAAGTTGTATTTTATAACTTATTTTACAACCATCTTCGAAGTGTCATTTTTTATCATTATGATTGTATATTGATAGTTATGAGATTTACAACATTGTTATAACTTCCTTTGGAGTTGCTCTCATAATTTGTATTCATATAACCTCCTCGTTTTTACATTACTATATATATCGTTATATATTATAATTATTATTAGTGTATTTAGTTCAAATTTAATTTTTTTATTAGGACAGTGTGTGTTAGGTGATCAGTAGTTGACACATTATATTTGCTAGATGTGTGTCTTTTAAATATGTATGACCGATCTCATTTGGTGGGAAGTGGTCGTAGAAATAATGATGATGATGGTTCATTTATAAGAGAAATGTATATATGTTTGTTTGTTTTTGTCTATATGAAAATGTTTTCCTGTAGAATTTTCTTTGGAGTGATGAGATGAAGACATACGAGGAGATAATTCTTCTTGTGACAAATAAAGGTAACAACCTGAAAGAGATTCTCCAATATTGAGCTTGTGTAGTGTAATCCCTTCATATTGAATAAATGGGAGAGTTTGAATACAAAGAGTTGCTTTCTCAGGTTGAAGCAATCGTCAGACTTAATTTTTTTTTTCTACTGAAGGAGGCACTGAACAGTGAATCCTCACCAAGCCATTCCTCTGATAATGTCTGTAAACAGAACTTCGTGGTCAAGAAATCGGATTCATTTTATCATTTACATCGGGGACCTCGAACCGCTTCTTATGAGGGTCGAACGAAGTGTTTTTTTTGTTGATATGAATTATTCAATCAACTTGATTGAATCATTCGATGATCGAATAAAATAAATCCGAAATGTGGTAGTGGTGACGTGAGTTAATATATAGTGGTGGAAATAGAAATTACTCGTATCGATTGGCCACCGTGCTTTGATAATGTCTACTCTTGTTGCTCCTCTTGATTTTATTTATTTTATTTTTTTACTTATTTTTGGCATTTTGTGTTTCAGTTTTTTTTTTTTTTTTTAACGAGGACACAGATGACGAATTATATCGAAACACATTCCATTTGGTTCAGTTTTATTTGAATGGGTATCGAGATGATTTTGATTTATGGTGCTGATTTTCTGTTTTGGTAATATTATCCTTCCATTGTCATTCCTAGAGTCGAGTGTGTTTTTTTTTTTTTTTTATTTAACAATTCTATGCAATTGTCTTGACGTCTTTTTAGATTGAGGTTAAATAATTTTTTAAAAAAAAAGAAAATCATTCATATGTTTGGAAGAGAGAGAGAAAAAAGGGGTGATGAATAGTAAAGAATGTTAGAGATATTTTCTACAATTTTCCTTTACTGATTGTCATATATTTGATGGGAATTAGAGGGAGTACAAAATTTTAAAATTTTATCAATAATTTTCCAATGTAAATTTCCTTTCCTTTTCTCGTTTGTCAGGCTTCACCTCCCCTGCCTTCTCACTTTTTAATGGCACGGTCCGATAGTATTGTAACAATTTTTTGACAGATTTGAGATTTAAGAATCCGACCTATAAACTTTAAAATTTTTATTGAACCCAGTTCGAAAATTTTAGGTTTATGCATGATCTCCTTAATTAGGTTGGTTGATCATTGATCACCATTGATATTTGACCACTACCGAGTACTGATCAACGGCAGTCAAATTCCGACCTTTTGGATTCCGGTCCCCGGATCCCTGCAATCAATCACCCATAAAACCGGCGCCAGTTATCACCCTACATCGCCTCCATCATAAATTATTATAATTTAAAAAAAAGTGAATCTAATCTTTTATATTTTGAAATTTTCTTTCCTAACCAACAAAGAAAATTAGATGAATAACTATGAATTTTCTATGAATGGTGTCTTTTAACTATGAACTCTCATCGAAAAATGATTTCTTTCAACTAAATAAAGCCTAAATGTGGATACGTACGTAGAAGAGACTATGTACGGATACGTACGGATGATGATGCATAACTATTGAAATATTTTTATACTAATTGTATGTTAGTATTAATATAAATGATACGATAGAGAGCTACAAACATCCACCATGGCACATTTAAAATTGGGATTGTTAGTGATCATTAAAGTATATTATACATTAAAACTAGTGATTGTTAGATAAAAATAAAATATGTGATACAATGAGGATATTAAAAGTGAATGTTGAGAGTGTTTATTCGTAAATCTTATTATTTTTTTTTTTTCCTCTCTCTCTTTTCTCTATTCTCCCCTCTCTCCTCTTTCCCTCTCTTATTGTTAAATAAATTCCTAACTTAACAACTCAATTAATATCAATAATTTACCTAATAAAACCTGACTAAATATTGATGTTAAATTGTCCGTTTGCTGATGCTAAAACGTTTTCTGTTTCCTTCCAAATGAGAAACCGAGAAAAAGAAAGTGGAAGAATTCTAATGGGCGGGCCATCAAATGGGCCTAAAGGTCCAATAAGCGACAGACGAGAATCTTTGAAAGCCCAGTGACCCATATTTAACACGTGCAGCTATCTAAACAACTTGCAAGTTGGAAGAAGCCGTGCCGGGATAATGGGCCGACATTGATTCCAGCAGCAAATGGTTGAGGGCTCCAGCTTGCTCCGCCCCTTTGTCAAAACATTCCCTTTGTACAAGCTAATAAAATTCTAATTGTATTGTATAAGTTAAATTAGTTATAAAATTTCATTTTAAAACGGTTAAATAACAAATTAATTGTATCGAATGTTCAGATATTAGTTAACCGTAGCCTGCAAAATGACGAGACAAAATTAAATTTTCTAATAAAAAAACATTTATTATCAATACTAAACAATGCAATTGAATAAAAGTCAACATATTTAGATGGTGTTTTTTTTTTTACTTGGGATGTAACCACAAGTCAAGTGAAATCTTTGTCCTAAACTACTCTCCGGCACTGCAACTTCCGATTCTCTCAATCTCTTGGGCGGTGACGAAGGGGCAATGTTACGCGTCCCACTGCGCGTTCGGCGGCACATCCCGCGTCAAGAACAAAGGCCAATCCATGGGGTTGGGGGT
>JAOWBR010164048.1:0-11987 GCA_028571145.1 Dionaea muscipula
AGCAAGGATTCTAGTAAAAAGGAAAAGGTTTGTATTTTTTTGAAGATGTGCAATGTGTGGTATGTGCACTGTCAAGTAAAGTTTGTAATAGACTGAGCATGATTGTTTTCGTATTCTTATACGGCATGCTAGAATTGAAAGTGTTTAAGAATGCTCTATGTATGACTATATATATATAATGGAACCCTCTACCCTTACTTAGTCTTTATGGCTGACAGTGCTACACTGTGGGTTTCAGGATCAAAGGATAACGACTAGACGGATGCCGGGAAGGGACGACACCGCGCCTCTTAGGACTTTTGCAAGCTTTTGTTTAGCATTCCGCTGTTGTGTGTATTTAAGTGTGGTACACTTTCTGTTTTCTGGTTATGAAACAGTTTCAGACAGTCACATGTTAGTCAGACTTTTATGCCCGTATGACATAGCCTCTGTGGATTGAGATAGTATTGTGGTATCAATTGTAAATTGGTACTTAAGTTGTTTGTCTGCTTTGTGTGCTTGCTAAGATAAGTTGGTCCCATAGGCTTCAATGACACGTGGACAGGTTTCACGGGTTATCGCCGGTACATCCGGAATGAGGTGTTACAGTAAGAGCCTCTTTTGTGTGGATTTTCTGTGGAAGAATGGAGCAAGAGAAGAGGAAGAGCTTCCTTTGTTTCCTTTTTCCAAAGATCTCTCTAGTGAGAGTTGGCAACGGAAAGCAAAAAGGACAGCTCTGAAAATGAGAAGGGGAGAAGAGGAAGGTTTGGGGATCAGAGCCCAAAAAGAAAGAAAGGGATTCTGGAGCAGAAGAAGAGATCCCCTTGTTTCCAATGGGGAGGTGCCCCATTTTATAGAAAAAAATTAGGGAGTGCATTGATTAAATGGAGGGTTGAGATGTTGAACGATTTCAAACAACAAGTGTACTGCCTCGTCAAGTTATAATTAAGATATCGATCTCACAGGGAATCCTCCGTAATAGTGGTTTATCAAATCGTTGATTCTTGAAAACAGTGAAGCAATCAAATATTGGTGACAGTGAGAAATGAAAGGGATGGAAATATAAATGACAGTAATTAAAGGTGCGAATTCTCAAGCTACAACCTCCACGACAAGGGCCACTCAACAACCACTCTAAGTACTATGGAATAACAGTGAGGCAGGACCGATCCTAAGATCGCTGAACTACTTCTGCGGAATAAATCTTGGAGGTGATCAGTGCAGGAACCACGACTATGAAGGGAGAAGTTGCAACATAATTTGAGAATTGGAAAAGTAAATAAAAGACTGTAAAGTGCGAGAAAGTAAATGTGCAAAAATGAATTAAAATTTTTTGGTCACAAGGACCTTGTTGACAATGAACAACGGTGATCGCGTTGATCACTTACACACTTCGATTCCTTACTCTCACCGTGGAAACAACAAGTGTGGGCAGACTCCTCCTAATACATGACTACCACTCTGTCACTCTTCTGTCACAAGGTGCATACACAAGTGTTTAGCCTAGATCTATGAGCAGGAGTTCGACACTTTGATTGAAGCAGCTTTAATGGTATTTATAGGCTTCCGAGGAGGAGCCAATTAGTTGAAGTTCATCCTTATCCACGAGTGATTCCCGCTTCTGTTCCAATAAGAAGATCCCTTGAGAGTAGGCGTGAAAGTAGGAGGGAAATCAGGAATTGAAATACAACTGCCTGAGTAGGTCAGAAAGGAGCGGGGCGACAACATCCGCGGCGTTAGCCTTAGTGGCGTCGTCAGGCAGGTAGCATGACTCGTCATGATCTCGTAGGGACTGGTGATGCCATGGCGTCAAGGGCTTCTATCTTGAGAAGGATGTCTCCAACTCTAGATTTAACACCATGGATCATCTTCTAATCATGAAAAAGGACCTTAGATCATGCTCGGCGTCGTGGACGAATCTCAGATAAGGATTTGAGGTCTGTCATCGCCATTGCTCTGAAGTTCTTGTCTGCGCCAGTTATGCTATGACGTCAGGTCTTCCTCCATGGAAATTACTAGATCCGATACTAGAATTGACCGCATGGAATGCTTTTATAGGTCAAGAGAATGCATTCAACATCCGGGTCGGCAATGCAGCATCTTAGATTTAGAAGTTAGGATCGATCATTGCCACGGCTTGGTAAGACCATTCAACTCCATGGTGACAAGGCTTCCTTCAGAGAAATTCCTTTACGTATGGATGTTCTGACCCAATATTATGCTTGGACTTGTTGAATGGATGCCTTGGTCATTGGGGACGACAGTGCTGAACCCCTGAATTTGAAGTTACAGGCAGGCATCGCCATGGCCTAACTCAAGCATGCCAGCGTCAAGGCGTCAGCTGCATGGATCAAGAGATTCAAAACTCCTCTAGCTATCATCTTTTTAGGTCCATCTTAGGAGATGTTGTAGAAGACTTGGGAAATGGTGGCGCCAAAGTAGACTCTTAGAACAGTGATGGCGCTCGGGTCCTAACTTAGCTGCTTTCTAAACCTTTGCTATGAATGATGGCGTCGATAAACCTTCTTTTCCTTAAACGATATGAACCCTGAGAAGAGCAAGAAAAGAGGCATAGATCACGCAATAACAAGGTAAAACAGGGTACTTAGCACATGTAAAAGGTAAGGTAATGTAGCCATTTCACGGTTACATCAACTCCCCCCAACTTAGCACTTTGCTAGTCCTCGAGTAAAGGTATGGATGGAAAAATAGAGAAGTAAAACAGAGTGAAGGATCAAATGCGAACAAGCTTCTCAGTGCAAATGAAATCATGAAAAGAATGCAAACCAAACCAAAGTACAAATAAAGATCTCAGAAGCAAAATGGTACACCACTGTTACAATCTTCAGAGGTCTAGACTCCATGTCATTGGGCAGTGAACGCTTCGCAGCGCCATTGGAAAGGAGAATCTTCTCACTAAGTCATGTTATCGCTCTTCTCTCATGAAAACTTGGGTATAACTTTTCAATACAAGAGCACTCTTATGGTATGTGATGGAAGTCATGTAAAGGAATCAAGTAATCTTCTGCACACCTCATGACTCCATCGAAAACGCTCATTTATAGTGCATAATCTCATAGAAAAGAATATCAAAGTATGAGAACAAGCAACAACATGCATACAAACTAATGATTATGCCATAGATCAGCAGGTCTTTACATGCTTGTAATGGTGGGGTAGTGATGTGCTTTAGGTTGGGTTCAGATGTCTCGTTGGAACTTAGGCATATTAAACTGAGCAAAAAAAAAAAAATTGTGTTGAACCGATCATCCCCTTCTTGCATCTCCAATTAATCCCATGGCGACCGCTCCCCTTCTCATTGTGGCGGTGATAAGAATAGAGGCTTCCCTCTTCTCACTTTGGAATTTTTCCACCATCTTTTGAAGTTTCTATGCATTCCTGGAGCTCGCATCCTTTTTCCATTTCTTCCTTCTGAACAGATCCTTTGTGCTTTTCTTTTTTTTTTTTTTTCAATTTGAGGGGACTTTTTCTTTTACCCCTTGTAGGATCTTCATTTTTTTTTTTTAATTTTTCCAGAGCTCTAGGGTCTTTTCTACAGCCTTGGTAGGGTTTTTCTTGTCAGCGCCATGGGTACCTTCTACCCCCTTCAACAACTTCAATTCCCCCCAACTTGAGTATTGGTAAGATTTTTTGGTTTAAACAAGGAAATATATTCTCCAATCAAGCTCAAATAGGGTTTAGATGGAAATTGTGTTCGGGAAAGATGGTAGAGGTTCAAAATTTTAGAGAAATGTCTTGCATCATTTCCATGGCGTAATCAAAAGTAAAGTACAATGCTTAAAATAATGCTTCAGGTAACGTTCTCACCTTTAAACAGGAGTAAAACATGAGATCATATATAGAAAGCAGAAACTCGAGATGAGCTACAATTTTTATGAGGAGGATGAAGAATTAGTACTCAAACAAAAATTTTGAAAGGCCCGATCCTCACATGGTTAATAGGACTAACCTTCCATGGCGAAGGTGAAGTGTACCGCCCTCGATTTCATAGCCTGGACGTGGTCGTAAGTGTGACTAGTGTAATCACGACTAAAGAGACACACATATGCATTCAAATAGATGGAACGTAAAATAATCATGAAAGCATAAGACTAAGTAGCTAAAAACAGGAAGAAAAATAAAATGCTAATGAAAATATGTTTTAAACATAAAAAGAAACAACACAGGAGAAAGAGAAATGGGGAAAACAGGCCGTAGCGTCGAGATTTTCATCATGGCGTCAATAGCCAAAATAACCAAGGCGTCAGATCCCTCCCCCCAACTTAAAACGACGTCGTCCCGACATCTTTTTAAACAAAACACAGTGTTGGATAGAATCGACCTGAATTAATTAAAGTAGGCCCATAGTTCGTTCAGCTTCCAAGGGCCTTCCCGCTCAGATAACCGCTGTCCCATCACTTAAAATATAAAGCCCGAGGTCGGGCTATTTCGCTTCTCACTCAAGATTGCAAAACCCTAACTCAAGAGCAGAGGAGACAATTCCCAGGAAATTCCGAACGTGAATCAGAGGCGATTTTCGACTGGAACCATTTGCTCAGCGACTCCGGCACAAATCAGGTAAATAAAGCCCTTGAATTTTGATTCCTCCACTTCGATTACCGTCGTGGTACCCTGAGAATGAAAAATCGAAGATTAGGGTAAAATAAAAATCGAATCTTGATATGAACTTACTCAGCAGAGATGGAGAATGTGCGAAACGCCACTCGTTCAAAGGGAATCAATGCCTCTGCGGAAATGATTTGGGAAGCTACTTCGATACTGACCATCGTAGACATCGAGGACTTCAATGAGGCTTTCCCTCTCCCTGCTGAGTACCAGTACGTGGTGCCCGGGCCCAATGATATCATGTTAGATTGCGATCTTGCTGACATTGTGGCTATCCACTTTGAGGCTCTGAGAGGGAGCTTAAGGTTTCCCCTCCATCCATTCATCGAGAGCATATTGAACCAACACAAATTGTTGCCAGGTCAATTAACACCTAACTCATACACCCAGTTAGTGGCATATATTATTCAGTGCGGAAAACTGGGAGTGAGGCCATCCCTCCAAGCATGGTATTGAATGTTTTAACTAGGGCCAGTGAAGGAAATTAATAGTGGCAAGGAGACGGGTTATTATTCGTTCAACCTGGCACCAGCGAGAGGCGAGGAAAGGGTGAGGTATGGGATTGTGAATGCCAGGAGCAACGTTCACAATTGGAAGGTAAAGTTCGTCTTTGTTACCTCTGGGAGATGGCAGATAAACACGAGGCAAAAGGAAGTAAGCCTCCTGCCAGAGATGACAGTGAGGACATATTTGTCGATGGAGGAGAGGGCGTTGTGTGATACGTTTAAAATCTAAGGAAAAAGTCACTGGACGGATGGGAGAAGGTGGTCACGTTAGAAAATTTAGAAGAATATGGGATCGCTACCCGAACGTATCCTCGTATGATTTTGGCATGAAATGTTACCATCGCGCAGTGTGAATTCAAATTTTAAATCCGATGGTGTTAATTGTTCTTTGATGTAGGCATGGCGAGGATATTCAAGAGAGTACAAAGCCTATACGGCCTCACTGCCAAGAATGTTGCAGCAGAGATTCTTGCTGATGCTAGTGCAACTTCTTCGGAGGCGACACCATCACCAAGCCTGGGAACAACACCATTGCAAGCAGTAAGGACGGAGGGGGTAGGCACTTCGTAGACGTAGGAGTAGGAGCAAATCAGGCCTACTTCCCCCAAATGTAGGATTCTGAGATCCCAAGTACATTAGAAAGAACCGTCGCCACCGGCCACTGTTGACAGTGGGGGTGAGGAGAAAAGTACGGAATCATCTGCTTTAGTCCAGAGAAAGAGAACCCTTGCACAGACTGCTGTGGCGGCAGGTGATGGCGATGAGGAAATAATAGATTTTATGGTGGGCATAGAGCATAAAGTGCCTACCGACGCCACCACCAGCCAAGCAGCAGCTCAAGAAGGTGAGCTTGAGTTTCCTGACCCCTCTTTATTAGGAGATGATGAGACGTTGAGAAACTATCTGATTGCTGTCCATAAACTTGAAGTCACAGATGATGAAACCACAGAGGAGGTCGGCAAGGATGAGGTATCACCACCAAAGCAGAAAAAGAGAAAGTTGACCAAGGGACGAACTGCTGTGGCGACGGCGTCTGAAGCTGTGGTGGAGGATAAAGGAGTGACGGGTGTGGTGGTGGTGGAGACTGAGAAGGTAGAAAAGGCTAAGGGAAAGGCTGTCACCGCCGCCCCACAGTTAGTACCTAAGGCAGAGTTTCAACAAAAGCTTGAGACCGAGGGGAGGAGCAAGAAGAATAAGGACAAGGGAAAGAAGGGAGATGGAAGATCAGAGCAAGGGAAGGTGCTGCCCTCTATTCTGTTGCCGCCATCCCTTTTACTACCGCCAACAATTCTACCCATTGATCCCTCGGCTGTTGGGCTAGCAACTCCCCAGCCACTTGCATACTCCTCACCCAAGTTGAGAATCATGCCTCATCACTCCATGGTTTTTCCGGGTGTGGACAAGAAATAGAAGAAGGCCATGCAGATGGAGTGGACCAGGGGGGCGATGACTGCGAAAGATGTGAACATTGCGGAGACGTTGGACGATGATGCCCTCATTCAACAAATCACTGAAGCTGTTGTGAAGGTACTTCTCCTTTGGAATGAGATAAAACCATGGCGTTAGGATTTCCTTCTCGTACTGATGTCAATCTTTTTTTTTTTCATGCCAACATATTATGGACCGAGGCTACTCGGCGGCCTGACGAGAGAGAAAAGATTGTCTAGGACTTCATCAATGAGCATGAAACATGGAAGGAAACTTATCAAAGAAGCGTGAAAGATGCCCTTGAAAAGGAAAACGCAGCAAGGAAGGAGGCAGAGAAAGCTGTGGCGGCGGCGCAACTGAATACGGATAAGCTCGCCGCCATGGAAGAAAAACACATTAAGGTCTTCAACGAAGCTGAGAGCCATAGGAAGAAGATGGAGGTTGCTGCTAATGCACTCAAAACGAAGGACGCTGAGATCGCCTCCCTTAAGGATGATGTGGACTAGCTAAAGAAGGATAAAAGCAGCCTAAAGCAGTGAGTCAAGGAGTCTGAGGTGTACAGGACAACAGATAAGGAGGACCTCGCCGCCAAAGACAAAGAGATAGAGTTCCTGAAGGGTGACAATGACAAGTATCACATGCTATGGACGAATCAACAGCTGGAGGAGATCCGATTGAAGGTAATAATCAGACACAATCATGCACAATGCCATGATTTGAAGAAATCTCTTGTTATATATGTGGCGGATGCAGAGGCACTCTCAATCGACAATTATGTGAAGACAGATCAATATGATGATGCCATTGGAAAGATATGCTTCGATTGGTATGACTTTAGGTTCAAGATCGCAAGGCAGCAGGCTGAGGCGACGATAGGGAAGGTGGGGAAGGTAGAAGTGTTGGATGTGCTGAATCCTGAAGATTCAGCGGGTTTCGAGTTCTCAGAGGAGATGCCCTTCCCTGAGGAGTATCTCCCGAGGAGAAAATCTACCAAGGAGGCCCCACTAGATCTGCTGGTGAAGTGGGAGGCGCTGGCAGATGATGACATTGATGCTCAAAGTGACTTTGCCCCTCAACCTGATGCAGCTCATACTGATTGTGTCGTTTGCCAAAGGAAACATCTACCTCCTCCATGCATACCTCAGAATCCATGATTCTTTATGCTTGTCTTTCCTCAAAACTTCTATTCTGAATTAGTTGCATCTTCATTTGACTTATCTCAGAATATCTTCAAACATTTGGTTCTGTAATTAAATTCTCATTCAATTGCTTTCCTTTTCATGCTTTAATAGATAATTCCGTTTTGATGATGCTATAACTTTAGGTTTTGATTATTATATAGAACAAAGGGGGAATTTGATAGATTAAGTTGATGTATAGATTGTATGATTAGGTTTTGCTTGATTAGTACAAAACTTGCATATAGCAACTTTAACGGGTTAGGATTGAAGATCCAGCTTTGGAAGAATCAGCTTTGAAGATTTGCCTAAGGCAGTCTAGACTGGATATGTTTCACGAAGGCAATCTAGACCAAATCAGATTTGCGAAGGCAGTCTAGGCTGATTTGAAGTAAAAGCAGCTGAGACAGATTTCCTGAAGGCAGGCTAGACTGGGAAGCACTGTAGCAGTTGAGGACGAAGAGGCAGTAGGACCTGCGAAGGCAGTCGAGGCTGAGGATCTGCGAAGGCAGTCGAGGCTGAAAGTTCTCTAAGGCAGTCTAGACCGAAGACACACGAAGGCAGTCGAGGTTGCACTTTCACTAAGGCAATCGAGGTTAGATAGTCCTGAAGGCAGTCGAGACCAACAATGCTGAATGCAGGCTAGACCGAGGATTTGCGAAGGCAGGCTAGACCGAAGATTTGCTAAGCCAGTCTAGACCGACACTCATGAAGGCAGTCGAGACTGAAGTTTGTGAAGGCAGTCGAGGTTACAACTTCAAGAAGACATTCGAGGATGAGCAAGCTGTGTCAGAATCGGGCTTGTTGGAGACCAGTTGAGACTGAAGCAGTTTAGGGTTTTCGAAACTTAGGGTTTTCGAAGCCGAAGTCAAAGAAGCATGCCACGTGTCAAAAAGGAGGATTGCACAGAGACGAAGATTGGACAAATATTAAATTCATTGATTTGAATTTAATATTGATGATTGGAGACGTTGAAAAGAAGACAAAGGTCATCGGTTCTAACCAATGCAAAAAGAAGGAAACTTTTTATAAAAGGAAATGTCAGAATTGAAAACCCTAGCTGTGGAAGGAAGCTTTTCAAAAGCAAGCACGATTTGGAAAAGAAGACCAAGACCAGATCCACTGCTTTCGGGATTGCCAGAAGATTAAGAAGAAGAAGAAGATCAAATTTCAACGGCTCTCCAACGGGTATATTTTTCATAGAAGCTATATATACCCACACACGAAGAAGAGAAGTACACCTTTGCTGCTATGAATTTTTGAATACTTCTTTATGCACCACAAGTTTTCAAGTTACATCCAACCTCTACGATGAATAGAGACATCGAGAAAAGGCTCAAAGAATCACTGTCGTGATTCAAACCATTTCAAGATCAACTTTTTCTTGAAGAACAGTGAAGTGGTGTTGTCACGAAGGACTGAGATCAGTGAAGCCATCACTTGTGAAGGAGCTACAAAACTGGTGAAGCAACCTAGTGTTGTCAAGGATCAGGAACAGTTGAAGCATTTGAAGGGGCAAAGGACTGAAGTTGTTGAAGCAATCCAAGGGGTTGTGAAAGAGCAGACAGTGTGGTGGGCAGCTGAAGATTAATATCAAAGGAGCTGTAAGGGTTTACAGTGTTTTGTCACTATGTCATTATTGTATGGGTGTATCAGATACAATAGTGAATTCCTCCCATACAATAGTGAACCTCTATAAGTTCTTATGTTGTTTATTTAATTGCATAGCATACATTTACCACATACCAACATTAAAACAGTAATAAAATTACTTTGAAAACTAAACTTAAAAGGGGCTATAAAAATTATCCACCGCACAACTTTGAAAAGTTTGAAAAAGGTTTTAAAACCTATAAGTTCATTCACCCCCCTGGACTTATAGAGCCTCTCTCAGTGACCAACAAGTGGTATCAGAGCAATGTCTCTTACCTAGAGTGATCCCTAGTTTTCACTGTTTTTTGAATCAATTTTAAAGTTCTTCTTCTCTTTACATATTTCTAAATGGATTCACAAAACTTCATCTCTAGAATCCCCATGTTTTCAATGGACAAGTTTGATGAATGGAAAATGCGTATGCAGGCACAGTTTGCTGCAACACATGAAGATATGTTGGATGTGATTACAGATGGTCCTCTACAAATCATGAAGATCAACATAGATCCCACAACAGCTCCAACAACTCCACAAGTTCCAAAACCAAGGAGTGAGTGGACATATGAAGACAAGAAGAGTCATAACCTTGACAATGTTTCCAAGGATATCATCCTCAAGACATTGGACAACAACATGTTCTTAAAGATTAAGACATGTGTTAGAGCAAAGCAATTTGGGACAAGCTCATCTTGATCTGTGAAGGCACAGAAGATATAAAAGAGAACAAGATGGTAGTGGTCATTCGGAAGTTTGAAGGGTTTCGGATGAAGAATGGAGAGTCCATAGACGAAATGGACAGTAGGTTTATAACAATTATTGATGAACTCACAATGCTGGGAAAGACCTACACCAACAAGGAGATGTGCATGAAAGTTTTAAGAGCACTACCCTCAGAGTGGAACATGAAAGTGACAGCAATGAGGGAGATAAATAACCTGACAACTACCACCACATTTCAGTTGTTCTCAGACCTCAAAACCTATGAGTTCGAGCTACACAACCAGGAGCAGCCCAAGAAAAATCCACAGGGCTGTTCCAGCTCTTGCTGCATCTCAAGCTTCATAGAGAAGTGAAGACAAAGGCCATGAAGACCTCCATGAGAAAATGACTTTGCTCATGAGGAAATTTAAGAAGTTCTCTAGGTACACCAAGAAGTACCACAAGGGAGAAACTTCTAGGAATCCATACAACAAGAAGGACAGAGAAGAAGAAGAAGAAAGCAAAGATAAGGAAGGACAAGCCTTATGCTACAACTGTCGAAGGCCTAGCCATTTTAAAGCTATATGTCCCTACCCCATGGTTAAAAAGTACACAGATAAAGAGAGGAAGGCTTGGAAGGAAAAGAAAGAAAAGGAGATGAAGAAAGGAAGGAAATCTATGAAGGCATCGGATCATGAAGAAGAAACCAAGAAAAAGAAGAGAGCTCAAGTGAAGAGAGCTCATCATCTTCATAATCAGAGGAAGCCTTGCTATGCTTAATGGCACAAGATGATGAAGAAGAGGAGGTAACTTCTTAAGTATATTCTTCTGAATATAGCTCCACCTCACAGCACAATGAACTGGACATGCAGACAATGTTTAGGGAGCTTCTAGCCAAGTTTGAGGAGATTCAAGCTAGCCACGAAGCTCTCCTAAAGGAGAATGAATCATTGAAATGTGATAAGGAAAGGCTGAAGGATGAACTAGATAAATTCACACCTGTCTTTGACAAGGTGGTTGGAAACCTAGGCAAGGATGGCTTAGGTTACAAGGATAAAATTGATCAATCTTCAAACAAGGGTAAAAAACCCTTGAATGAAGGAAAAAACAAATTTATCCCTGCCACCAAGGCTGCTGCCCAACCCAAGGTGGAAAACAAGGCTAAATCTATTCCCAAGGCTACCCCCAAGGTTCAACCTAAACCTAAAAGGAGGTTTTCCCCCAAGCCTACTTCTAGGCAAAGGATACAATCTATTAAAGGGGAAGGAAGGCTATCCCCTTCAGATAGGGATTGGAGCATGGCTCACATGCCCCAAGGGAGACCACAGTCCATGTGGAGACCTAAGAACCCTACTGGACAGCCTCCACAAAAAGTGGAGAAGCCTAAGTCTACACAAAGGTACAAGAGGGTACCTACAAGTAGACCTAGACCTCCTATAAGGTCTTATGCAGCCATGTACAGACCTATGAGGAGGCCTACACAGCAAGCCATGAACTGTCCAGCACATATGAGCACAGCACAGTACACTCCTAGGTGTTATTCTGCTGTTGGCTTTGATTATCTAAGAGAAAGGTATAATGCACCTTGGAGAAGACCATTTGGCTATGGCCTAGGGTTTGATCTAAGAGGCACTAACTTTGGAGGACCCAATCAGTATTGGGAACCTAAATACTTTTGATCTATTTTGCAGGTTATCTGGTACATTGACAATGGATGTTCCAAACACATGACAGGCAACCAACACTGTTTAGAGGACTTCAAGGAGAAAGATGGACCAAAGGTGATTTTTGGAGGCAATGAGAAGCCTGGAGAAACCAAGGGAAGTGGATTCATCATCAAGAATGGCCTGAACATCAAGGATGTGGCCTATGTTCAAGGACTGAAACTCAACCTGTTGAGCACAAGCCAATTCTGTGA
>JAOWBR010164059.1:0-11987 GCA_028571145.1 Dionaea muscipula
CCCCCCCCCCCCCCCCCTCGCTCAAGTTCCCCAACGGTGAGCCCAAGCCTCACAAGCAACTCCATGAGGCAATCGGCTACGGGAATCGCACCCCCAGAGCACAACCCCTCCTCTTGGCACTCCGAGAGACCTCCAACCACCATCGGTCTCGACACTACCTGAGGTCGTGCATTTTCCCCGTTGCACGCACCTAGCCCACTTGTCTTCTCTCCCTCGTTCATGTCTCTACTATGGCCGAGGCCGTTCACTGCCGCCAACTAGCCGGCCCCACCCAGCAGCGCGCTCACTCCATCTATCCCTCCAGTCGTCGGCCCACCGCCCTCAGGTGGCTGCCGAGAAGAGGCTAATTTAAGGTTTTTGGGTTTGGGTTTTTAGTTTGATTTCCATACAATTGAGAGTGGAATTCTCTTTTCAATTCCTTCGGAACTCCGGTCACATCGGAGTAGTTATTCTTGTCCTTTTTCTTGTTTGTGTGTGATTAAACATTGAGTCAATTTTCCATATGGTTTACCATGTGAAACTAGTGCTCATAAATTGTACAGTCTTAACTATTTGCAGTAGGATTAAGATGTGATGGTGCTTTTGATTTGGCTATGGAGCCAGAGGCATGCCTGGATTCAAAGCTTCCTGGGGAACCCTGTGACCTTGATCTTCTCATATTGATTGTTGTCGAAGTTTGGATTTGTTTTGTGTTATTTAACGCAAGTGTGATGCTTGGACTACTTTGACCTGCAAGTTACATGGGATAATTTGCTTCCCTTGATCATGTAAATGGTGTCTGTTTGATTATCTTGCTGCCAGTAATCAGAATCTTTCTTTTTCATAAAGTGTGCACGCACTACAAAGTAGTGACTAGGAGCCGGTGCTTCACATCTTGGTAGCTTAAAGGATGTTCTGCCTTATACGGACTGTAATCATCTTCATGTTGAGGGTTATGGTTAATTGGGCCGGTTCATCTGATGATAGAAGATCCTCTACTGGATATTTGGCGTGCTTGTCTGCTCAATATGTTGTGGAGTAAGAAATCAGCAATCATAGCTAGATCAAATGCCAAACCTAAGTCCTACCATAACTGACACTAGACTGAAGTTGATTTGGCTGAAGCAGATGCTGGAAGAACTTTTTACTTCTTTCTCAATCTATGATTTTTTCTTGTTTTAACCTGGCTATGATATCATATTTTGTGTAATGGTATAACATTCTGCAAAAATAGAAAGCATGTTCAGTTGATTTCAGATTAGCGAGAAGTTTGCAAAACGTGATCTGTATGAAATTTGTGCCATGTGCTGATCAACTAGTGGGTTGGTGATCGACCGAAAAAAGCTCGTTCCAAGGCGAAATCGATCCATCTGCACAAAAACACTCAAAACCGTAGTAAACTAAACCAAGAAGCAAAATATACTAAAAATGCACTAGAGACACGAAGTTTTAAGGACAAAACAATGGAGATTAAAGCTAAGACATCACACTTTTTCATCACTTACCATATATTAATAGAGGTAGCTAATCCATTCTGATGACGAGGTGACCTTCTTGCTTCCTCCCTCGTTTCTTAAGTTTACCGCGCTAATGGTAGAAAAGGTGGGAAATGATGACTGATAACAAGTGGAATGGAAAAATCATTTAGTCAACCTACTTAGTTGGAAAGGGGTAATTTAGCTTAGTTTGGCTCGTACATCTTCTTGTATGCACAAAATGGAGTTGTCCAGACTATTTTCTTTTCTTTTTCTTCCTATCTATGAATTCTTGTAGCTTAGTTTATGTTTTCCTTTTCCTCTAAGTTTAGTCTTTTTCTTTGTCCTTTCAGAGGAGGAGGGTTCATCTAACTTTGGAACTTCCATGGAGTGCTGACAGGGCAATTCAACAATTTGGAAGAACACATCGGTCAAATCAAGCATCTGCTCCTGAATACAGGTAATATGGAAATCACTTTTTCCTCTTCTCTCTTGTCCTGTTAAGCAACGGAAGAATTTATGGAATGGTTACATGTTCAGCAATGTTGTATGACATCAAGTGCTTGGCTTTGATTGTATGGCATAGTCTTGGCAGTTATACAACATGTCTAAAAAAATGACTGTGACAGAGATGAAAATATTGATGTGGATGCATGGATGTACTAGAAAAGTGAGGATTCACAAATTGGTTATGCGGCAGAAACAACGGGCGACACTAATAGAGGATAAGATGAGAGAGTCGTCGCTAGGATGGTATGGACATATGAATCATATACCTTATGCTGCACTTGTAAGAACCTGTAAAAGAAACAGAAAAGTTGCAACTCAAGAGGGAGGGGAAGGGAAAGGGGAAGATCAAAAAGAAGCTTGAAGGAGACTTTGTAGTATGACTTGGCATACTATGCCCTAATGGAGCACATGACAAAAAATCGAGAATGACATCGTGATATCCATGCAGGCGATCCCACCTCCCACCTAGGGAGTATACCCTTGGTTGTTAGTTGGCCTTTGATTTTTGTGGATTGGACTCTGAAATATGTTTTGTTGTGCTTTGGAGCTTCTGAATTGCTCATCTTATGCATCGGAAGAGAAAATATTCAATATAAAATGCTTAGGAGGTTTGGAGTTTTGGGATTGGGCGGCATGGATGCAGGTATTAGATATTCTTTTGGGATTAATTGCATAAAATCCCAATGGCACAGAATTTGAATATACTAAATTCACATGTGATATCCTAATCCCATGTTGGTGGGTGAGAAATGTTTTGACATTTGATAAATGCAAAAAAGGGTTTCAAGCTGACGCTTAATCTTTTCGAGTTGGTGAGGATAAAAATACATGTTAAGGTATGATTTGACACTTCTCCAGCTTGGGGCATTGCATCACATGAATTCATCATTTATCAATGGCTTTCTGTTTTTTTATGAAAAGAAAACCGATTTTTATGTGTTCTCACTTAAAGCATCTCCTGTTTAATAAAAAACTTCTCGTCGTTGATTTTTTATTTAAACAATCTTAAAATTGTTTTCAACCAAATGTATCGTTGGCGTTAATATCCTTTAATATTTTTGTCATTTCTTTTATGTTGAAGTGTATCTATACCTTATAACCTTATGTCATTGATAGACTACTTTGAAGTTTGAACTTCACTTAATATTCAAAGTTCATTGGTTTTTATAATTATGTTCTCACAAAAATCAAATATCTGGGGGAATTTTAGTCAACCAGGTCAAATAATACATGAGGTTCAAGATAAAAAAAAAATGAGTTTTTTTTTTTTTTTTTATAAATGAATAGAGGTGCTTCAGTATAATCGCACAAAACTGTGGGTGTTCATACAAAAAAGAATCCCTAATCTTCGATGTCTTCAACTACAATGTATGTTCTATATGGTAATGCTTGATGCATTCCCATCAATGTTGTGCTGCCTTCTAATACTTGGCACAGCGCTTGCTAATCTTAGCATCATAATACAAATGATTATTTGTATACTTTCTCATCTTCGCCTTGCAATTCCCGCCATCAATCATGTAACCTCATGGGTAATACTAACGGGTGTCCTAGGGGCATCCTCTAAGTATAAATGTGAAATCAGAATCTTTATTTTTTTTTGAATATCTTTTATACACTGTAATGGTCCCTATATATAATACTATAGGTACACAAGATAAAAATAAAGGCAAGAGATCAAAATAAAGGCAAGAAATCAGCCTATACAAGATCAAAGAATCTAATTATTTCTAGCTCCTGATTTATTGCACAATTATAGGGATTTCCACACACACCTCCCCCCTCAAGTTGGATCATAAATGTTGAAATATAACTTGCATATGAAATCATCAAATTGTGGATGAAATAGTCCCTTGGTGAACATATCTGCAGTTTGTTCTCTAGTAGGGACATAGATCATACAAATCACTCCTTCAATCTTTTCTTTGATGAAATGTCTATCCACTTCAAAGTGTTTGGTCCCTTGGTAGCCTTGTTGTCACAGTAAAGCTTGATAGGGAGTTCTATTGTGATGTGCAACTCTTCCAAGAGTTTCTTTAGCCACAATCCTTACACATCCCTTGTGCTACAATTCTAAACACAACTTCAGCACTTCTCTTGGCCACAACATTTTGCTTCTTATTTCTCAAGTTACTAAGTTTCCCCATACAAAGGTACAGTAACCAGTAGTGAACCTTCTATCCTCCTTTGAACCTGCCCAGTTAGCATCAGTAAAAACTTCTACATCCTTGATTTCATTCCTTTCAGGAATAGTCCTTTTCCTGGCGAGCCTTTGAGATATCTAAGGATCTTGTATACAGCCTCTAGATGAGCTTCCTTTGGTGAATGCATGTGTTTACTTACCACACTGACTGCCAATGCAATATGAGGTCTAGTGTGTGATGGGTAGATTAACTTACCAACCAATCTTTGGTATCTATCTCTTTCTACCGGATTTCCAGCATCTTTAGGTATCTTCCCAACTTCAATAGGTATATCACTTGGCTTACATCCAAGCATATCAATCTCGTTTAAAAGGTCAAGGACATATTTTTGTTGGGAGACATTAATTCCACCTTTTGATCTAGCAATCCCAAGAAGTATCGCATTTCTCCCAAATCCTTCACTTCAAACTCTGTGGGTAGAACTCCCTTCAGTCCTTCTATCTCCACAACATTGTCACCGACTAGAATACTGTCATCAACATACAACAATACCACAACCACTTCCTACTGAGTGGGGTCGGCCACACATATTCGTAGAATACATGCATATAAGATCCGACAATTATAGTATGCTGGCTGTCAGCTATCTAACATGCACTACCCTAACATATATAATCAAAATTGTCTTCTTACCATCCTCAGATTGCTGAAAGAACATGGTATGATCTAATTGTGCCTGCTGATATACTTACCATCCTCAGATTGCTTTAAGAACATAGTATGATCTAATTGTGTCTACCAATATACTTTTTTTATCACTTAAGAAAGTCTATCAAACCATACTCTTGGTGACTGTTTCAGACCTTATAGAAACTTCTTGAGTTTGCATACTTGATTTTCTTCACCTCCTTTGCAAAAACCCGGTGGAATTGTCTTGAAAACTACTTCTTCTAATTGACCACGTAGGAATGCATTCTTGATATCAAGATGTTGAAAAGGCTATTCCAAGTTAGTTGCCAAGGATAGGAGGACTCGAATGGCGTTCAGCTTTGCCACTGGTGCAATCGTCTCTCTGTAATCAACGCTGAAGGTTTGTGAAAATCATTTTGCCACTAGTGTTTAGATTTTGACTCTCCTTACTTGCGGCTGCACAAAAAGATCCCTAATTTAAATCAACCGTTCGGATGTGTTTGCTTTGTTCTGTTTCCACCCAATGAGCGCACCAAACTCACCACTCAATCTGTCCTATGTGTCTTCGTAAGATATGCAAGCAATCAGAAGGTATATCTTTGTTATGACCCTGGCAGTCGCAAAATTCGAACATCACGAAATGTGGTGTTCTTCGAAAACCAATTTTTCTACCTTCATCATATTGAGCCGCCACAATGCTCCATGAGCTCTCTGCCTAATTTCAAGGAAGAATCGTCAATAATCAAAAATGACCTCCCGATTTCAGATCCACGAGATAATATCCAGTCCACAATCGATCATTGAAATCGCTCAAAATTTGTAATCAATGTCATAACATGCCCACCATTTGAAAAGTTCGAACTTAAATAGATCAACCAAAGACAACACCAGTAAATCGATAAAGAAATAAAATTGAAAAGAAAAAATATCTAAGATATCAAAATAAATCACAACTTTTGACATTGTTTCATACAATAAAACTTTCCCAATCTCCTCCTCGACTTGGAAGGACTCTCCTCCAGAGAGTCAAAAGAATGGTACGCATCAAGCAGGTTAGGATTGAAGCGGTGAAGATCATCGACGTGTTCCCAAGAATCATCAAAGCTGAATGATCCTTCCATCGAACAAGATAATGTGGTATCCTATCAATTAAGCACTGAAAATTTCATGCTCAAGCATACTATCAAGGTCACTCAAAGGTTGTTTAGATGGTGGTTGCTTCAGCATAAGAACCTCAGAAGTAGTAGACTCACCAATAACAACAATACCACAACCACTTACCACTGGGTTGGGTCGGTCATACTTTTCCGTAGGATACATGCACACATCACCCGAAAATTTTAATGCGCTGGCTGTAGGCTACCTAACATGCAAGACTCACCGATAAGACTTGTAGAAATGTAGGAGGCTCAAAAGATCCACGAAAAGGTGTTAGATCCTGCACAAAGAAAATAGGACTTGTAGAAATTTTAGAAGGCAAATAAAATAAATGTGCATTAGATCCAATTTTCGAATGACTTGAATAAGACCTGGAGCTCCAACAGAAAGCATTTTAAAAGAATTTTTTGACACCTTTCACGATGAAGTTCAAAAATAACAAAATCAACTTCTTCAAAATCCTTTTTCCTACGATGAATGACAACTCCTAGTTTATATCCCACATTATTTAAAGCAACATTTTGTCTAATTTCGGCATGCTAATTTCTCATGTGATGTACAAATGATTCAGAAACTCGAACATGAATAGGGATGTGAACTAAATCAAGTGGAAGGTGAGGCTTGACTCCATAAACAATTTCAAATGGAGTGGCCCCCATTGAACAAGACTGGGAACTATTGTAAGTAAATTCAGCAGTGGTGAAAACTAAATCCCATGTCCTATACTTTAACCCAAACAAGTCATCTAAGAACATTCCTAAGGAACGATTCACTACCTCGGTTTGGTTGTCACATTAGGGATGAAAATAAAAAGATAATTTCAAAGTAGTACTTAAGAGTCTCCAAAGTGTCCTGCATAAATGACTCACAAACTTAATATCATGATCTACATAAATGGTAGAAGGTAAGCCATGTATTCACACAATCTCCCTAAAGAAAAGTTTGGCAATATGAGAAGCATCATCATGTACGAGACAAAGTAATGACCGATCCAGAAAAGTCAAGTGTAGAAAGTGGCGGTGACAGAGATGTGTATGCCGATATGGATGTGCGGTGTTACTCATAGAAAAAGAACAAAAAATAAGGATATTCATAGGCAGATCGGGGTGACACCGGTGATTGATAAGATGAGTGAGGGGTGTGCGTTGGGTGGGTCACTTATGGTGGAGATCGCCGGATGCGTCTGTTAGGAGAGTGAAGTTCATTGTGTTAAAAAATAGGAGAAACAGGGGTCGACCAAAAATAATTTGGGGCGAAATGATTCGTAGGGACCTTGACTTGTTGTAATGTATCATAGCGGATACTTTATATTGAACAGATTGAAAGGCGCGAATACGTGTGGGCAACCCACCTAGTGGGAAATGGTCCAGATGATGATGATGATGATGAGAAGCATCATCATGCTTCTTACATGGAAGAAAATGAGCCATTTTATAGAAATGATCAACGAATCATCACCTCTAGCAGTTTTGAGTATGCCTCAAACAAAATCCACACTAAGATCCTCCCGTACATTGTGTGGACCCGTGTTTTTTTTCTCAGTCTTAGAAGACCAACAGTTAGAGCATTGTGAGATAATACACTATCTTATTTCAAAGAAGGCCAATTTTCATCTATCCTCAACTAAATCAATGGTTTTGACCCTATCCTCATATCTAAAACTGCTTCATGACCAAATTCCACTAAATAGAGTCGGCCACATGTATCCATTAGGATACATGCATAGAAAATCCTCAAAAGATTGCGAGGGATGCAAAGCTTAGACCCCTTTAACAAGTAACCATCGTGAATAAGAACGTCAACATACTCCCTAGGGAAGTATTATTTGTATTCTGCTTTATTGCTCCAAAATATACGAACTGTACCATTTTTCTGAATTAAGTACCAAAGACGGGAGTTATTCTTAAAGTTACATTCATATGGGTATTGTGTGCGTTTAATATGGAGTGTAGAAGTGAACAATGAGAAAGCTTGTTTTCATTCACTAAGGGTTAAACCCTTATATACTACTATATACAAAAGTACTAAAATATCCTTAGTTAGCTAACACAATATATCTCATAACACTCTCCCTCAAGCTGGAGCATAGATGTTAATCATGCCCAACTTGTTATATAAGAAATCAACACGACCTCCCGCTAATGATTTGGTGAGAATATCGGCAAGTTGATCATAAGTCTTTATATGGCTCAACACTATATCACCTTTGTGGAGCTTCTCTCGAACAAAGTGGCAGTCCACCTTACTATGCTTTGTATGCTCATGAAATACTAGATTTAAGGCAATATGAACAGCTGACTTACCATCGCACCACAACTGAGCGTGCCTTGGAGAAGAATATTCTAACTCATCTAGTAACTGCTGAGACATCACTACTCAAATGGGCTAAGGCATGATACTCAGACTCAACACTAGATCTGGCCACAATAGTCCGTTTCTTGCTCTTTCAGGAGATTAGATTGCCACCAACAAATACACAATAACCCGTGGTGGACTTTCGATCAAATGGTGAATCAGCACAATCAGCATCAGAGAACCCCTCTACACGTTGATGACCATGATCACTATAGAGTAAGCCATGACTAGGGTGTCCCTTAATATACCTGAGAATATGCATGACAGCTTCTAAATGAGAAATTAGGGGATCATACATGAATTGACTAACCACATTGATAGAGAATGCAATATCAGGGCGAGTGATTAGCACACACCTCACCATCTTCAGGCGCAAGCTTTATTTCTGGGAGCATAGGAGTGTCATTAGGCTTTGTATCTATCATGTCAGTGTCCTGAAGCATGTCCAGAGCATACTTGCGCTGAGACAAAAAGATTCCCCGTTTGCAATAGGCTACCTCAATCCCCAAAAAATATCTCAAGGAGCCAAGATGTTTAGTCTGAAACTGATTATGAAGAAAAGTCTTTAGGGAGGCAATTCCTGCTGTATTACTCCGAGTAATAACAATGTCATCCACATAAACCACAAGGAGAATACAACCAGTATTAGAGTGATGAAAGAATACCGAATGGCCTTTGACAGACCTCCTTAAACCAAAGTTCGAAATCATAGAGCTAAATCTTCCAAATCATGCTCTAGGGGATTGCTTCAACTCATATAAGGACTTTTTTAACCAACACACATAGCCAGATTCCTCCTGAGCAACCATCCCGGGAGGTTGCTCCATATAAACCTCCTTCCGCAGATCACCATGAAGAAATGCATTCTTCACATCAAACTGATGTAAAGGCAACTGAGAAGCAGCAGAAAGAGAAATAAGCAGACGGACAGAGGTTATCTTGGCCACTGGAGAGAAGATCTCGGTATAGTCCACACCTTACACCTGGACATAACCATTGGCCATTGAGCGAGCCTTCAAACGTGCAACAGAGCCATCAGGATTCACCTTCACCACATAAACCCACTTACAACCAATGGCTCGCTTCCCTGGAGGTAGGGGAACAAGGTCCCATGTCTGATTAGTCTTAAAGGCGGCCATCTCCTTACCTATAGCCCGCCACCATCCAAGAGAAGCAATAGCCTCAGATAAGGACTGAGGAGTAGAAAGGGTCCAAAGTAGAAACAAAGGCCTGCTGAGAAGGAGACACACGAACATAGGAGATATGAGCAATCATCATATAGGAAGCACAACTACGTTGACCCTTGCGCAGGGTGATAGGAACATCCAAATTCAAGGATGGAGAGTCACTAGAAGAATCCAATGACGCAGGAGTAGGAGTAGGTGAAGGATCAGTAGTCTAAGCAGGATCAGGTGCAGAAGCATCAATAGGAGCAGGAGTGAGTGAAGGATCAATAGTGTGAGTAGGATCAACAATAATAGGTGCAGAGTCATCAACTGAGCCCCAAGAAATCACAGTGCGAGGGCCCCGAGTATAGACTTGAAGAGGTGGAGGAACTGGTGGATCAGGCGACGAGGGCAGTGGAGGAACAAACGGAGAAGCTGATGCACTAGGAGCTAACTCATATATAAGAATATCATCCACTGTAGATAACTCAAATGGTCGTGTAAGAGCGGAAGAGGAAGAACCAAATGGTGTAGACTCATCAAACACGACATCGGCTGATATACAAAAGTGTCCCAACTCAGGCGAATAGCACCGATAGCCCTTCTGGGTCCGAGAGTAGTCTAAGAAGATGCAACACAGAGATTTTGGATCCATCTTAGTAAGACCAGGCCAAATATCGCGAACATAACAAGTACAGCCAAAGAGCCGTAAAGGCAAAGGATGCAGGGGATAATGAGGAAAAATCACTCTATAGGAAAGCTCTCCCTGAAGAACAGAAGATAGAATGCGGTTGATCAGATAAACAACAGTCAAAACTGTCTCACTCTAAAATATTTTTGGCACACTAGTCTGAAACATAAGAGTCGTGGTCACCTCCAACAAATGATGATTCTTCCGCTCCGCAACCTCATTCTGAGGGGGTGTATCAGGATAGGAACACTGATGGACAATACCATGCTGAGTTATAAAAGATATAAATTGAGAGGAGAAGTACTCGCAAGCATTATCACTGCGGAGAACTGTGTCTGGATCTCAGTGCAAAAAGTAGAGAGAATAGAAAATAACTCACCACGAGACCGCAACAAGTATAACCAGGTCATACGAGAGTGGTTATCCATAAATGTCACAAAATAATGGAAGCCGGAACAAGATTAAACTGGACATGGCCCCCAAATATCAGAGTGAATCAACTCAAAGGGAGCAGAAGTTCGTGTATCACTTATAGGCAAATATGTGGCTCGATGATGCTTGGCAAATTGGCATGACTCACAGAATAATTGGGATACGAACCGAGCCTCGGGGCACAGCCTCTTGAGGCTAGAAAGAGACGGATGACCAAGACGATTGTGGTTCAACAATAGTAGAGGAAATCCCAGAACAAGCAATACTAGAAGCGTCAACATCCAATATATATAGTCCTCTTGAGGTATGACGACCTCTACTAAGAAGTGTCCTTGTCGAAAGATCCCGAATCTCACAAGCACTGACACAAAACAAAACCCGACAATGATGAGTTCGGGCCAATGCACTAACAAATAATAAATTGAAGGGAAGATCAAGCAAATAGAGAACCGAAGAAATGGTCAAGGTAGGAGTAAGGGAGACGATCCCTACTCTTCTAACTGAGACATAAGATCCATTGGCAACTCGTACATCAGGATAGGAGGAAGTAGCAGAGTAATAATGCAATAGACGGAACAAGCCAGTCATGTGATCGGATGCTCCAGAATCAATAATCTCATCCCGAGAAGAAGCAGATACATATGCTACTGACTGAACCAACGGGACAGACTGAACAAAACTAGTCGATGAAGGAACAGAAAGAGGATGAGTCCGCTAAGACTGGTTCGTGTAACAAGGAATAGTAGGAGAGTGACCATGTATCTTCTAATACCTTCGACGTACGTGACCCGTAGTGCCACAATGCCAACACATAATATCTCGATCACTGATGGAAGGAGGCATCTCTCAATCCAAAGAAGTGAAGCACATAAGCAACGAGAGCGAAAAACAATCACTAGAGCAACCGAGGGAATTGAAATGTCAAACACATTAAGTGCAATAGTATAATGAAGCCTATAGGATTCCAACAAACATAGGAGCACGCTCTCAATTAAAAGGATGGGCATCTAACAACATCAATATTGGCATAAACTCTCGAACTAACACATATCATCAAGGAAGCTTGAATAACTCAAACATGGAAGAGAATTAGGCAAGCTAGTAGAGATGAACAAGCAGGAAGAGGAGAGCATTCTGCTCGAAGGAAGTGTCGTTGACACCGATGGCGGCGCGTGTGGCAGTTGGTTGGCAAACGGTTCAAACGGATTGTAGATTTGGAGATGTTCTACCACCCCATGTGGTTAAAACCCGAGAAATCGGCTTGGAGATGAGTGTTTGAGCCTCATCACCGTCGCGGGTGAGGAGGAGGAGGAGGAGGACGCCGCGTACGGTGGATGTCGGGGCTGGACTTTGTGTCCCTGAGGTCACCGGCGTCTGGGCTCCCTAT
>JAOWBR010164070.1:0-11986 GCA_028571145.1 Dionaea muscipula
CACTGTCTCACTATTCACCCACTACCAACAGTAATCAATCTCAGCCTTTGATCTCTCAAATCCAATGACCCACAAAATTTCACTTTTACTATTGTAAAGAGGGCATTCTTATTTGAAACTAATTATATATATATATATATGATTAATTTATCTTCTGCCAAATTCATGTGATAGTGTAGTTATCCCAACATCTACATCAATTAAATTTTATATTTATAAATTTTACAAGCTAATATAAATAATTGTAACGGGAAACAAAAAGGATCATCATTAAAGGGGAAAAAACATCCCTCTTTGTCCACTGCTGTCGTCGTAGTCGATGATCGAAAGGATATAGCCAAAAAGGTAGTTGGTCATTCAATTCGTTAGTTCTTTTCTTATTCTTTAATAGATATTGTCTCTTCAATCATGTTGAAAGCGATTCTGCAAGAACAAGCATGTGTAATAATTTAATAGAAGATCTCTCCGGTGTAAATAATATCAAAATAAATACACCTTTAATTACATCCTAAATTACACCAGTTATTGATCATTGGATCAATCTCATTAAACGGTTCAAATGAACCCTTAGACCATCTATTATGGAGTATCATCTATGAGTATTATCTATGAGATGATACTCATAGTGGGAATAAAATAAAATGAGTAAAATAAAATAGTGTGAATTGAATAAAATAATGTGATGACTTGAAGTATCAAATGAGTGGAGTAAAATGGAATGAGTAGAATAAAATAGTGCGAATTAAATAAAATAAAATGAGTTAAAAAATCGTAAGAATTGAATAAAATAAAATGAGTAGAATAAGTTGGTGTGAATGGAATAAAATAAAATAATTGATTAAAATAAAATAAAACGATTGAATAAAACAAAATGACGATTGAATAAAACAAAATGATTGAATAAAATGATGATTGAATAAAATGAAATGAAGGAAATGATGATTTTATAAAATAATTGAATAAAATAAAATGATTGAATAGGATAGTTGAAAATTATCAAAAATAGCTAGTTTAGAAGCAAACATATCTTTTTAGCCATCTTTTTTAAAAAATTCTTTTTAACCACTTAAAATTTTATTAGGACAAAAACTATCTCAAATCCTAATTTCCTAAATCTAATAAAAGGAGATTCATGCCGAGAAACGAGACCATCATCATTGGACCGCTAGGCCAAATTGGCCACCACCAAGGCCAAGCGGGCGTCGCTGGAGTAGCGATCGCCAAAGTAGCCGCGTGCCACCATCGCGAGAAGCCCAACGAGCCACCGCTCGACCTCCGCACCACCGTCCAGATCCAGACCCTTCGTTGCCTAGGATCTCAATCGTCGCTGCCTAGGATCTTAACTACCGCTGCCCAACCTTCATGCACCACCACCTTCATCCGCCACCAACTTCTCGCTGACGACCACCACACCGCTCATAGCCACCAGCTGGTGCCGTCAGATCCAGAACCAACCACCAAGGCTTCCATCACCACCAACAACATCCACACGCCACCAGCAGATTTGCTTTGTACCACGAGCGGGATCGGCACTCCTTTTAACCCCATCAACAACCTATTTTTTCTCTCTCCTCATGGATGTGATCTTGTACGATTGTTTTTTTATCAGCGAATAAAATTTATTGCAATAAAAGAATTACAATAACCTCATCTTGCATGATTGCACGATGTAATACTTGAGTTTTATTCAAGATTTGTTTTTGCCCCTTGATATGATTTGTAAATATGTACACAATGATTTATATATTTGTCATGTTCAAATGATAATGATGATGAGTTGAGTTCTTACAATTTGTAAATCTGTACGATCGCAATTTTGGGCATGTGTTCGATGTAATTAAGTGTAGAGAAGGGAGAGTTCGAAAGATGATGTGGATGAAGAAAAAGAGAGATATTATGGGTACATTGTAGATGATCTTATGTTTTTTTATTTCTTTTTTGTGTTTTTTCTTTTTCTTTCCTTTTTTTTTTCCTTGTTTCTTGTTTAATTTTTTAAAAATTCTAACGATTCATCCGAGCAGGTTCATCCAATGATCGATAAATGATAATGTGTGTAATTAGAGGGGTAAGAATAACTATCTAAATAGAGTATTAAAAGTGTTAAAAAGTCATGTAAATATATATATTATTTAATTTAATAAATATGGATTTGAGTATGTAGACAATACTAGTGGATGCCCGTGCCAAGACACGGTAAATAATTAATGTGATAATTATGTTTCATTGTGTAGCAAATATTAATTCTCTTACTTTTTGTTTTCGATAAACCAAAACGGTTGTGAGTGGTAATTTCATTTCATTGAAAAGGAAAAAGATGGAGATAAAAAAAAATTGAAAAGAAGAAAAAAGATGGACGGTAAAAAAATGACATGTGTGATTATGTGATTGGTCCAAAAAATATATGTGAGATAACTTATGTTTCAATTCAAAAAAGTCATCTAATATAGATATTAAAATATTATACTATGAATTTAATTATATCATGATAGATTTTCTATCAATTATTACGTACCATACGTTTAATACATAACTATACCTACATGATTATAATTTAATACATATAATACACATCATAATTCAATACTCGACTGGTTCAGTTCCAATCAGCCCAAAATCACAATTTAACATCATGATTTCCTATGATGTGTATAAATTTGGAATTAAACCAAATAAAAAAAAAAAAAAATTGATGAGTACTCTGTATGATAACGAATATCAAGATAATTATTAAAATTTAAAACAATAGAAATATAAACATAAACATAAAAAAGCATAGCATAAATATAATTGTGCGTAGATTTCTTAACAAAAAATTTAAATAAAAAAATAAAAATGATATTTTAATTTATGATTCAGTTCAAAACTAAGGACATTTTTGTTTTGTAAATTTTCATCCCTATTTTATCTAGTTGGGAGAAAAGCAATTTACCTGTAATATTCATTAAACAAAAGAAGAAACTACTAGAAACGAAAATTATTTTTTTTTTTTCTCAGATTTTAGTTTCTCACCCTCTACTTCACTTCACAAGAGAGAAGAAAAAATGCAAAATGTCCTTCACTTTTAACAAAATTACAAAATATTAATCATTACACAATGGAAGGGGAAAGGGGAAAGGGCCCCTGGGTCGACGACGGGCACGATTGCACCGACGACACTCCCCTTAAATGGCGAAGTGTGGACAGGCGAGGAAGATTATTCAATTGACGAGGACTCCGAAATCGGTGACTGTGAAGGGAACTGCTGATGCGGGGGGAAGCCCCCTCCCTCTGTGGTTGGCGCGATGGCGGAGGGTGATTTTGATTTAGGGCTCGTGGATGTGAGGATTGGCACCGAGGAGGATGCTTCAGCTCCAGGTCTGGATTTGAGGAGTGGAGATTGCTTGAGGAGCCAGTCGATTCAGTTTGCTAAACCCTACCCCCAGGCTGCGCAGGTTGATGCTTATCAAGGCCAGGAGCAGATTGACCATGGCCAGGAGCAGGCTCCCAAGAACCTGATTTCTGGTAACAGGGACACGAGGAGAGGTACCCAACTCTCGAACTATGAGGATCAGAAGGGAGAGCTTGTCTTCACTCTTGCAGATGTGGTTGAGGAACGACCTTATTGGGCAAATGCCTTGATAGGGTACGTTCTGGGGGATCGCATCCCTTTCTCTGTTATGAATGACTTCGTTCTTTCTCAATGGAAGGAGGTGATGACTCCGGAGGTTTTCCTGCATGATGACGGCTATTTCATCTACCGTTTTCAATTGAAGGAGGATAGGGATAGAATTATGCAGTCTGTGTGGTTCTGTAATTCAAAACCACTGGTCTTAAGAGCTTGGCTCCCTCACTTCAAACTGGATGATGAAACATTGGAATCCATTCCTACATGGATACAGTTCCCGGGGCTAAATCTTCAATTCTGGGGCAAAGACTCATTGGATCGAATTGCCAAAAAGATAGGCAAGCCTCAGTGCACTGATTTTCTTACTGCTACAAAGGGACGAGTCTCGTTTCCAAGGGTTTTGGTTGAAATCAATACCTCAAGGGAGATTACTAAGGAGGTTAGATTTCGTGGCCCTGATGGGGAGATTCTGGTTCAAAGAATTATATATGAATGACGGTGGCCAAATGTCCTCACTGTTGCAGATGGGGGCACAAGGGGGCTGATTGCAGCATGGGGATCCCTCAGAGAGCAAAGCCAAATCTGGCCTGGGCTAGAAATTCTGTTCAAACGGGTCTGGAGCAGGTGAGCAATAAACCCCCGGAGGCCCTGCAGATCACAAATAGTGATGCTAACAAGGGAGTGCAGTTGTGTAGTAGGGATGTTGATCATCAATGGCAAAGGGTTGAAGGCAAGTTCTGCACCAAACAAAATACTAATGTTGGAATTAAGGGATCCCATCTTCATAACATGGCTCAAACGAACCGTTTTGCAGATCACAAATAGTGATGCTAACAAGGGAGTGTAGTTGTGTAGTAGGGACGCTGACCATCAATGGAAAAGGGTTGAAGGCAAGTTCTGCACCAAACAAAATACTAATGTTGGAACTAAGGGATCCCATCTTCATAACATGGCTCAAACGAACCGTTTTGGTGGACTGAGTGAAGTTGAGGGGGAGGTGATTCAGTGTGAGATTGGTTCTGGGGACCTGGGGTCTACATCATCATCTTATGATCCTAGGAGCCTGGAACGTCCGAGATCTGAATTGGTTGGAGATGCACTCAGAAATAAGGCAATTCCTTGCCATGAATAAGGTGAGAGTGATGGGGTTAATTGAGATTCGTGTTAAGTTAGCTAATTGGAGGATGGTTCTGCAATCTAGTTGCAAAGGTTGGGGATGCATTCACAACTATGACCATGCCCCAAATGGGCGTATTTGATGCGTATGGAATAAATCTTTTGCGGAGGTGGTTCTCTTTGGCTACACAGATCAAGTGATGCATGTCCAGGTTTGCTGTTTTCCTTCCCGGATTGGCTTTATGATCTCTTTTATTTATGGATAGGACACGGCTTGGCAGAGACAGGAACTTTGTGGCAATGTTGTTGACTTTGGTAGAAATTGTGATCAGCCATGGATCTTTGATGGGGGATTTTAACACCTACATGTTTGATGCCGAGAAGGAGGGACATCAAGGGATTAGTGTTGAGCTATGCAGAGACCTGTTAAACTGCTGCTACCAGTCGGGTATTGAGGACTTGCGTGCAACTGGCTGTCTACACACATGGAGTAACAACCAAGGAATCGATTCTTGGATGAGGATCAAATTGGATCGAGTTATGGTCAATGGCCGATGGATCTCCTCTTTTGGTAGGGCTGCAGCGCATTTCTTATATGCTACTCTCTCTGATCACTCAGCTATGATTGTAGCTCTCAACAATGGAGGCCCTCTGTCGTGACCACCATTTCGGTTCTTGAACTGCTAAGCTAACCATGACTACTTTCAGAGGCTCGTTCGGGTGGCATGGGACACACCAGCTGAGGGGGTTTTGATGTTCCAATTCGTCCGCAAACTTCGGTTAGTGAAACATGCCTTGAGAGGCCTTCATGCTGCTCAGTTTACTGATTTGGAAAAGAGGATCTCTAATACTAGAACGATATTGGAAGAGGCTCAAAGCTCCCTGCGTGGAGGTTTCTCTGAAGTCTCAAGATCAGTTGTTGCAGGGCTTTCGGTTCAGCTGAAATTCCTTATGCTAGCTAAAGATAGTGCAATCAAACAGCGGGTCAAGGGAGATTGGTTCAGGTTGGCTGATCGAAATACCAAGTACTTTCATAATTTTCTTAGAAGCAGAGAGCATAGGAACTATATCCCTAGCTCACTGCGAGATGATGGATCATGGGCTTCCTCCAAAGATGACATTCTTAATGAAGTTCTTCACTTCTATTCCTCTTTGCTGGGTTCTAGAATGAAATCAGATGAACCTTTTGATGAGGAATCTTTTGCAACTGGCGTATATATCAATGATAATCAGAGGTTTGCACTTGAGGAGGCTTTTACTGAGGCAGATGTTAAAACTGCATTGTGGGAAATTGAGGAGGATAAAGCTCCAGGGATTGATGGCTTTAATTCATGCTTCTTCAAGAAAACATGGGCAACAACAGCCCCGATGCTCACAAGGGTGGTCTTGCAATTCTTCCAGTCTGGAAAGCTCCTAAGGCATGTTAACTCTACTGTCCTTTATCTTATTTCAAAGGGGCCGAACCCGACTCGAGTGGGAGACTTCCGACCTATTGCTTGTTGCACTACGGTATTCAAAATCATCTCCAAACTTCATTGCAAGAGGCTGAAGCCACTGTTGTCTTCCATTGTTGATACATCACAGAGCGCCTTTATTGAGGGTAGATCCATTGCAGACAATGTCCTTCTTTCTCAGGAACTCCTGTTTGGTTATGACTGAAAACACATATCTCCTCGATGTCTTGCCAAGATTGTTTTAAGGAAGGCTTATGACTCCGTCAGTTGGGAGTTCATCAGGCAACTTTTGGATAAATTTGGGTTTCCAGCAAAATTCCGGGCTTGGATTTTGACTTGTATAACTACCACTTCCTTTTCCTTTCTCCTTAATGGCGAGCTGCAGGGCTATTTACAGGGCAAAAGAGGGCTCCGATAGGGAGACCCTCTATCCCCTTTCATTTTTGTTTTAGTCATGGAGTATCTCACGAGGTTCTTGAAGGGGTTGAAATCACATAGGGATTTTCGCCACCATCCCAAATGTAAGAAAATGTATATTGTGTGCCTTAGCTTTGCAGATGACTTAATGGTGTTGTCCAAAGCTGATTCTCAATCAATATCACTGATCAAGGATTGGCTCCTTCACTTTGGAAGGCTTTCAGGCCTTGAGGCGAATATGGGTAAGAGTGCTATTTTTTTTTGGTGGTGTGGGTGCTAAGAACTAGCGGCTATCCTGGGATTTGAGATTGGTTATGTACCCTTCCGCTATTTGGGCGTCCCCCTCTCGGCGAAGAAACTTTAGGTTCGATTCTATCAACCTCTTATTGAAAAACTGACTGCTATGATTTGTTCTTGGTCCTCAAGAACTCTCTCTTATGCTGGGAGGCTTGTCTTTATTAAAAGTGTGTTGCAAAGATTGCATGTTTATTGGGCGCAGATTTTTCTTATTCCAAAGGCGGTCCTTCGTGAGATTGATAGCTTGTGCAGAGCCTTCCTGTGGTCGGGGTCTTCCCTCAATCGGAGGAAGGCATTGGTCGCGTGGGATGATGTATGCCATCCTAAGACCCGGGGGGACTTGGGATTAGACACTTGGGAGATTGGAATAAAGCCACTCTTTGTAAGTTCTTATGGGATATCCATAATAAAAATGACCGCCTGTGGATTTGCTGGATTGGTGAGTGCTACTTGAAGGGTGCTTCGATTTGGGTTGTTTTTTATGGGGATGGATCTTGGGTATGGAGAGCATTAGTGAGGGTTAAGTGTCGGATGATACAGTGTTTGAATATGACAGGGCGGGTGAGGCCAAATACCATTTCTGTCTCGACAACTTATAGTATATTCCATGGGGAAGTTCCTATGGAGAGATGGTGGAAAATCATCTGGGCAAAGGGTATGCACCCCCCGCACACCCCGGACAGGTACACCCCCACCTCGGGGTGCTTACCGAACAATTTTGCCCCTTATTTTTTCGGTTTTTTAACTTAAACGGAAGTACACTATCGTTTTAGTTGACCATAAATGATAGTGTACTGACGTTTCATCATTTAAAAAAAAAAAAAATTCTTCAATATATCAGTACACTACCATTTCAGTTTATAATAAATAATATTTTTTTTTTGTATAAAAATACAAATACGACAATATATTGTCGTTTTATGCCAATATATACGGTAATATACTACCGTATCATAAAAAAAACATGATGAAGTTGTAATTACATTAATAGTACTCATCTACATTACAAATGAATGTTAATTATATTAAAATATTCATCTACATTGTAAATAAATGCTAATTACGAGTACCAAATAGTGCATCCCACAAACGTAAACCTAATTCATACTTTTCTATCCATCCTCTTGACCCTAGTGATGCATGTTCATACCATTGTGGCCATACTGGGGAGATTTGGTAATTAAGGTGTATAAATATCTGAACGAAGCGATAATTGTTAACCCAAACAATTACTATTTCACGTCGTCTTTCATCCGAAATCGGCTCAGATAGCAGTGAAAGGTATGTATAAGATGTTCTATGATTTGGGGTGAAACAATGGAGTACGATGTTGTAATTCGATGCGATTGTCAATCTCATAGTTGTCATATCCATCCATTTATGTGGTGGTGCGGGCGATGTATTACAGTCCAGACGTGCTAATATTTCTTTTGTTGCAGCACGGTCCACGCGTCACATTGTTGTGTACAAAACACGATTATTGTTTATCTATTTGATTAAATACATTCACACCTGGTACCAATGGGTCTCATCGCCCAGGACATGCGCGACTACTGCTCGAAACCCACAATTGCTAACAACTTCGACGTCCAAAATGCAGTTGATGTTGTTCTGGTAAGCAGTGGGCAACAGTGACATGAATACATCAACATTGTTTCCGCTTTCCACAGTACTTGCACTTCTTGGTGATTGTGACCTGAATGATTTCGACTTCATTGACTTTGATACAAATTTCATTGAAATAGCACACTTCAGAAACGACTTTATTCTTGTCTCACTTCGTTCTTCCTCTGATGATGGTATGTCTTTGTGCGATGTGTAGTAAGAGGGTTTCTGGATTTCGCTTTTGGATAGCTTTATCCAATTAATGATCCGACGAAACATCTCGCGTCGAGGTCCTTCTTCTAAGCTATCGAGACTTTCGATAACTTCTTCTCTCGTATCTTCCAACCGAACTTCTTCATTGGTCGAGGGTGGAGACATTGAGAGTCTGCATCAATGCTCATGAATGATATCGAAAGGAATGTGGACGCTCTGACATTCATACCACTTCATGTCATGCTTGCAAGAGAGACCGTGTGTTTTCTGGGTCGTGCACTGGGAGTGACCATATTCAAATGCAGAGATTTTCTGACTTTCTTCGTATTGTGCATAAATAAGATCCAATCCGTGCAGTGAGATTTTACCCCGAAGATGGGCAATCAATGGAACTTTGACCACCCGAGAATATATACATTGGTTATAAGTGATAGACAGAAATATAATGATTAATTTGATCAAAATGACAATACTTTGTATCTAATACGTATCAGCGATTACTCGAACAATGTAGGTATCTGTGCAAATTGTGCGTTTAACATCTTGTGGATTTTGTTAAATGATGTATGAATCTCCGGCATAAAATCTCCTTAGTACTTCTTCAATCGAGAATGTGATGATTCCGCTCTGCAATGGTTATTTAATATAAATTAAAATATGATTATAAAAAAATCATACAGAAAAAAAGAACGTAGGTTGCACATACCTCTGGATTGTATTGCTTCTAAGGTGTATGCACGTGTCCACCCACCCATGCACAAATCGATCGGAGTATGGATTCACCCACGTTGTGAATAAATACTCACAGGCTTTTGGAAACTATCCAAATTCTTTTTTCATGCATTCTCATCTTGCATTAAAATTGTCTGACGTTGATGATGCAACTAGCTCGTGCCATGAACGGAGAAATTTATTCCAAATGACATCATCTATTATGTATTTTTTTTTTCCAAGCGACATCCCGAGCTGGGTCCCATACCCGTGAGTGCGTCACGGTCTGAAACCAATCTCTGTAGTCGGTAGTGCACTCGAACGGATATCGCCCGATGGGCGTGTACTCTGCCACCGGCATGAGAAAGAGCTGCCACTCATCCTATTGGTGCTCGATAAATCGATATACCACGCTGTATGAAATAGCCGAGCGGCCTCTCAATTCTCACGACGGACGGATGAGGGGCAACGAGATCGACTACACCAGCCCAAACTGTCGTATCACCAGACCCGGGTAGTACGGCTCCATCGTTGACAAAAAGCAGAGACACCTGAGAAAATAGACCACCAATTGTATGTTCTCTCGGGGTCTCTAATACGGATAAAAAATCACCAGAAACAAACAAAATTATTTTCATAAAAAAATACAAATTTTATCTCAAAAGATACATATAAACAAAATATAATATATTGATTCAAGCATACCTCCCTGATAGGATAGTGGTTGAGGATGTCACGAAGGTAGAGGGTATCTACGGCTGAGTCCTTGCGCGCTATCCACCGACACGCACGCGGCAGAGTAGCAGGACAACTCCAGTTGTACGTGGCCCAAAATATGGTAAAATGCTTATACATCCATGCCTGTGAATAAACATGGAGAAAAACATAGATGAGTACAATGGTAGAATGAAAAATCGGTAAACAAAATAATAAATTTCATATCAAGGAAAGCTATCTATACCTCAAACAATATGAGATAACCCGCTATCTATCTCGTGCCGACCCTGTTGGCCTTGTCTAGCTTCCTATAAAGGAAAGCTAGACAGACAGCACCCCACGCATATGCGTCGAGCGATGTCAGAGCGCGGCGGACATGTAGATAGGCCGCAAATACCTTATCCCCGACCTTCGTCGCAAATATTGTGCAGCACAGAAAATACAACATATAGGCTCGTGTTGCACGCTCCACCTCCACATCAAAACAGCTATTCAGGCTGAGGGGCTGGAAATAGTGTCGGAGCTACCTCAACTTCACAAACGGTCCGTCCATCCCCTTAGTCATATCTGCGACTGATGCCCCCAACAGATCACTCATCAGCTCCATAGCGGTGACCCTATCCACCCTTCCATCATAATGGACGTCCTCCCAGTGATCGAGAGACCAAGCAGTTGGCGGATATCCTCCAACATGATGGTCATCTCGTTGAATCAGAGATGAAATATGTTCGTTTTCGGGAACCACTTCTCAACAAACGTCAACACCAAAGCACCATTGTAGAATCGGTAAGACATAGTCCTATTGTTCTCTCTTTGTCAGAACAAGGGTGCTAATCCTGACCCGTATATCAATACACGCCATCGGGTCCTCGTCGGGTCAAAATCATCCACCTCCCAACCCTCGACCATCTACGCATGGTTGATTATCTTCAGCAGATCCCTATCCCTACCACACCAGATGTACGCAACAGTGTGCGTATGTAAGTTGGTCAGCAATGACCTCGGCCTTTGCCACATCTCCCACCACCCTGTGCACATCCCTGTCGTGCACGTCTTCCTCCAGCTCCAACTCCCTCATCGTCATCTCCAATATCTCCGAAATCCTCACCAAAATCTACCCTCACACCCCCAATATCTCTAAGATCCTCCTCTACAGCCCGAACAATCCCAATATCTCCCATATCCTCTCCTAGAGGTGGGACAACTCCAGCTACACCACCACTACGCACCGCAACTGCACAACTACTCTCGTCAGCTGCACCACTACTTGATCCAGCAGCACGACTACTCTCACCAACTGTACCACTACTCGATCCAGCAATACCACTGCTCGATTCAACCATAAGGCGTGTTGCCTTCCTTCGTCGACCAGAAGCAGTTATAACTCTACCCTCAAAACGACTACGAGGTGGGATATCCCCACTGCTCATCGTAACCTGCAAAATATGATTTATAATTTAGTTTCAGTATGAATTCACATTTCATAACAAGTTTCTATAATATTTATCTAAGAAAGATTAGAAGGTGATAACAAATATATTCTAAAGTTAATATATCAGAAAATCACGTCTCAATCACGAGCAATCTCCTCGCCTACAAATCACATATATACTCATATCAAATCCAATCACTTCTATGAACATCCATGAATATCACACTTCAAAATCATCCATAAACATCCATATATACACTCCCAAAACCAAATTCTTAGTTTTTCATTGATTTTTCATCTATTTTCTTGGAATTTTAACCTAACCAATAATTAGCGTCAACTTGATTATACTCACGACATCACCGACAGTGACGACCGATGTCTGACGAGTAGCCGACATCCCAAAGCACTTGAAACATC
>JAOWBR010164081.1:0-21141 GCA_028571145.1 Dionaea muscipula
GAGAAGCTTAACAGGAGAGTTTTCCAGAGAAGACAGGCGTACCTGAATGAGAGCATGGTGAGCTCTATTTATAGAGGTTGAGGGAAGTGAGTGTGAGATTACCGTATTACCCTCGAACTTTGTTCAAGAATGTTCTAGATCGCCCCTATATTTTATTTGGGCTCGAGCCCACTTGTCAATTGGACCTGGCCCATACGGGATCGAGATCGGTTGATGAGCGCGTGAATGTTCACGAGAGCTACCCGCGGTCGTGCTCGCCCACGTAAGGCCGCCCGTATGCATTTGGTAACGCCCACATGCATGGAGAGCATGAATATATCGTGCTCTTGCCCGCATGACGAGTATGTGAGCTGCATGAGGTATTCAACTGTCTGCACATATAAACGTACGCCAAACATTGCATACGGAGGTGCACGCTGAATGCTGCTGCTCGCCCAACGCCGTCCGCAGCCATGCCGCCGCCCGCCGGTGTCCTGCTCGCTGATGGTTGCTCAGCGATGAGGAGAGAGACCCGCAGCCCATTTGCTCGCCGGCGAGGAAGCTTATTGCTTGCCCGAAGAACTGCCACTGCTCGCCGACGGTTTGCCATGCAAGGCGGTTCGGAGCTCGTCGGAGAAGGATGCACGTTTGGTACTCGCCAGCTTCACACCCCTACACGTCGTGCTCCCGGCTGCTCGCCTGGCCGAAGACCTGCCCGCTGGCCGCTGCTCGCGTGGAGGGAGAGAGGATCAAGCGTGCACGCTGCTCGCCGGAGAGGGAAGGTGCCCGCCGTGCTCGCCAGCTCGCGTGCATGCATGAAGCCCGCTGCTCGCTGCCGAAGCCGCTGCCCGCTCACCGGCTTCGCCATGCATCACCATCGGAGCTCGGAGCTCGCCACGGATCGTCTCCCTCCTCAAGCTGCTCGCAGCTCGCCGGCCCGGTGCTCGCCTGCTCGCCGACTTCAGAGCTCGGTGCTTGCCTGCTCTCCGGCTCCTCATCGTCCTCATGCTGGTCGCAGCTCGCGGTCATCATCACCATCAAGCTGTTCGGAGCTCGCCAGCTTCTCGCCCATGAAGCTCGGAGTTCGCCGGAGGAGGAGGCGTGTTCGTGCACGCTGGCCGCTCGCATGGTGCTCGCCGACCATCACCATCCGGACCCTGCTCGATGCTCGTGGGAGGAAGAAGAAGCATGGTCGGCTCCTATATATATAATAATAGTTGTGTATATATATGTATGTATATACATATATATTATATATTATTAGTTATATATATATATATTATCATTAATATATATGTCGCCCATGTATCCACGTGGTTCGATATTAAACGTCCACGTGTTGGGTTTGTTTTTGGGTATAACAATAAGATTGGTAAGTCTCTCACTCATTCCATTGACAATATACTTTTGGTTGAAGACATAAAGCATAACTTGATAAGCATTTCCCAACTTTATGATGGAGGTAACATTGTTGAGTTTAATTATGAAAAATACTTTATAAAAAACAAGAGCTCATGTGATATTATCTTTGAAGGAAAAAGAATTAACAATGTTTACAAAGCGGATCTTAACATGATACCTTCTACTTCTTTATCTTGCATGAGCGTATTTGAGGATGACCCCACTTTATGGCATAGAAGACTTGGACATGCAAGTTACTCACTCTTGAAAAAGTTGAACAAGAAAGAGTTGCTAAGAGGACTACCACAGGTAAAATTTGAGACATCAAGTCTTTGTGATACTTGTTCCAAAGGTAAGCATGTAAGATCTTCTTTTAAGTCAAAGAAAATGGTAAGCTCTATCTTTCCTTTACAAATGATTCATATGGATTTATGTGGACCTACAAGAGTTTAAAGTAAAGGAGGTGCAAGGTCTGTCTTGTTTATTGTTGATGATTTTTCAAGATTCACATGGATTATATTTTTAAGGGGGAAAGATGAAACTTTTAAAGAGTTTGTCAGTTTCATTAGAAGGGCACAAAATCAAGTTGGAAATAGATTGATTTCAATTAGAACAAATCATGGTTCTGAATTTGAGAATTCTAACTTTGATAATTTTTGCAGGGAAAATAGAATTGATCATAACTTTTCTGCCCCAAGAACACCTCAGCAAAATGAAGTGGTGGAGAGAAAGAATCGATCTTTGAAAGACATGACAAGGACAATGCTATTTGATAGTGACATGCCTAAAAGCTATTGGGCCGAGGCTTTGAATACTGCATGCTACATTTTGAATAGAGCCTTAGTTCAACCTTTACTTCACAAAACTCCATATGAATTGTTATAGAACAAAAAGCCTAATTTAGCTCACTTAAGAATTTTTGGATGCAAATGCTTTGTTTTGAATAATGGAAAGGACAACTTAGGAAAATTTGATACTAGAAATGATTAGGCTATTTTTTTAGGTAATTCACCACATAGTAAGACATATAAGGTTAGAGGTGTACACCGGACCGGGTACACGGGTCGGGTCAACCCGACCCGGTCACAATTAAACCCCTCACCAACCCGACCGAATACCTGTTTTTCGGGTTTCGGGTTGCCGGGTCACGGGTAAACGGGTTACCAGGTACATGGGTTCAGGTCCGGGTTAAACCCGCATACCCGAGGAAAAAATTTAATACAGCCAGTATTTAGTATTTATTTTTTTAAAAATAAATACATTAATTATTATTATTATACTTTAGTTTTTAACCAAAGTACAGCTAATATACCAAAATATATTTAATAAGTTGGAGTGAGATGAATGGTGGAAGTGAAGCACATTTATAGAGGGTATAGGTGTTATGGTTTTGCTCCTTGTCGATGTGGGAAAATTTTTCTTTCCTCTCAAGGCTCAAGCATGCAGCGCAGCAGCAACAATAGCAAATATTGGTTTCCCACATCGCCAAGCATGAGGAAAGTGAGGATTCAACAACTCTATAAAACTCTTACCTCTCCCTCCCTTCATCAATTAAAAAAGTTGGGCCAAGTAAAAACATTGGGTCAGCTCCTAATTTTTTTTGCATAGGCTAAGAACATGCCTTTGTAAGTAAAAAAAACATTAGGGTTAAAATTAAATAATTTTTTTTTAACCGGGTCACCGGGTCACGCGGTTACCCGGTTTAAAAAATATTTATGACCCGAGACCCGAGCCGCCTAAGGCCCTTAACGGGTCGACCCGATTCGGTCAAAAACGGGTCAACCCAACCCGACCCAAATAATGATCGGGTCCGGTCCGGGTGACCGGGTTAGTCGGGTCTCGGGTTTATTGTACACCCCTATATAAGGTGTTGAATAAAAGAACTATGTGTGTTGAAGAAAGCATCTATGTTTTATTTGATGAGGTTAATCAAATTGTGAATGTGCAGGAAAAAGACTTTATACTAGGACTGTCCAGAGAAGTTAACCCCTCTGGAACCCAAAATGGCACAACTAAACCAAATGGCGGGAATGGAGATCCTGATCATGAGGAATCAGAGGAAAATGGAGAAGATCATCATTCAAATGAAATCAACTTCAGTACTCCAGAAGGAATCAATTCGAATCAGCAAACAAATCAAGAGAATCTGCTTCCAGAAGACACAACTCAGGGGAATCGACCCGTCAAAGGTTGGAAACAAAATTCTTCTCATCCCTTGGATAACATCATTGGTGATTCAACCAATGGTATTAAAACTAGATATTCATTACATAATGCTTGTGCTTATTTTAGTTTCTTGTCACAAGTTGAACCAAAAGATTATGTTGTTGCTTTATAGGATCCGGACTGGATTATGACTATGCAAGAGGAGTTGAATGAGTATGAAAGGAACAAAGTGTGCCACTTAGTTCCTAGACCTACTGATCACAATGTCCTTAGACTAAAATGGGTATTTAGGAACAAGGTTGATGACAATGGCGTGATTGTAAGGAATAAAGCAAGACTGGTAGTCAAAGGATATAGCCAGGAGGAAGGCATTGATTATGATGAGATATTTGCACCAGTGGTTAGACTTGAAGCAATTAGAATGCTTATTATTTTTGCTAACTTTAAAGGATTTTTCTTACATCAAATGGATGTGAAAACTGCTTTTTTAAATGGATTTTTAAAAGAGGAAGTTTCTGTAGAACAAACTCCTAGTTTTGAAGATCCTCATTTTCCAAATCATGTGTTTAAACTTAACAAAGCTCTCTATGGTTTAAAGCAAGCTTCTAGAGCATGGTATGAGAGGCTTTCATATTTTCTTTTGGAAAATGGCTATCTTAGAGGAAAAATTGATAAGACAATGTTTGTAAAAACAAAAGGGGGAGATGTGTTAGTAGTTCAAGTTTATGCTGATGATATCATATTTGGATCTACTAATGAATCTATGTGCAATGATTTTTCAGGTTTGATGAAGAGTGAATTCAGGATGAGTCATATGGGAAAACTTAGATTTTTCCTTAGTCTTAAAATTAAACAAGCACCTAAAGGAACTCTTATTCACCAACAGAAATATTTGAAGGACTTGTGGAAAAAGTACAAGCTAAGTGATGCTAAACCATATGACACACCCATGCCAACTGGGGGTAAGCTAGATTTAGATGAGAAAGGTAAATTGGTAGATGAAAAACTCTACAGAGATATGATCAGATCACTTCTCTATCTAACTGCTAGTAGACCTGACATTAGTTTTAGTGTGTGTCTTTGTGCTAGATTTCAAGTTAAGCCAAAAGAGTCCCATTTAAAAGCTGTGAAAAGGATTTTTAGATACTTGAAAGGAATGATTTTGGTTTGTAGTATCCTAGAAGTACTAGTATTGATCTAGTTGCTTTTTCTTATGCAGATTATGCTAGATGTTTAATGGATAGAAAAAGCACCTCAGGTATGTGTCATTTCATTGGGTCATGCTTAGTTTTATGGGCTTCAAAGAAGCAAAATTCTTTGGCATTATCTACTACTACAGCTGAGTATATTTCATCTACTGCTTGTTGTGCACAATGTTTATGGATTTGTCAGCAGCTTAGAGACCTTTTGATTGAAATTGGATACACTACGATTTTTTGTGATAACATAAGTGTTATTTTCCTGTCTAAGAATCCAGTTTATCATTCAAAGAGTAAGTATATAGATATTAGACATCACTTCCTTAGTGATCATGTGGGAAGAGGGAATGTAAAATTAGATTTTTACAAAACAGAAGATCAACTAGCAGATTTCTTTACAAAATTACTTAATAGGGAAAGATTTTAAAAATTGAGACTTGGATTAGGTTTAATTAAATTCGTATAGAGTGTGTTTGATTAGATACCTTTTGGTTATTGCTTAAATGTACATTTATACATTTGATAGGGAATTGATTCTTATGCATGATATGTGATTTTTGAAAATTTTGCATATGGTTATTTGTGGTATTTTTTATTTTTATTTTTTTGCCTGCTATTTCCTATTATATTCTCTCAATTACCCATTACCCGCCAAAAAAGGATAAAAAAAAACCTTGAATAAAACCGTGAACCACGATTAACCCCCACTAATCCCATCATAAGCCCTAGCCGAGACTAAACCTTCACCACAATCATCGGCCCCTCACATTCATCGACCCCTCTGCTCAACATCAACTCCTATGGCTACTCCATCACAATCATCCTCACAAATCCCTAAAAACACTCCATTGATCTGCCCTATACCTCTGGTCGTCGACAAGTCCTCACAAAGAACCGTCAACCTACCATTTGGAGATATGACAGTTGATGAGGATGTTGTGATTCTGGGAGAAAAGAAAGGGGAACAACCAAAGAGAAGGTCAAGGAGAATAGCTGAAACTTGGTTGAATCAAAGTGAGAAAAGAAAGAGAGAGGAGTCAAGGGAAAATAGGGAAGAGCTTGCAAAATCAGAACATAGAGAACCGAAAACAAATTAGAAACATGATGTGAATGCAGCTGAAGATAGTGATGTACCCATCTTTGAGTGGGTAAAGAAACCAGAAAGAGAGGAGAAGGTTGAGGTTCAGAAGAAGAAGGAAGAAGCACAGAAAACGAAGATCAACTCCAAGGGAGTCGACCCCCTGTACAGAAACAGAAAAAGAATAAGGGGAAGTCAGTGAAGAAGAAAAAATAACCCGAAGCTCCTGCTAGCTCTGAATCATTAAAGAGTGAAGGTGAGATACTCCCTAGGCTTCCTGGTGAATCGGTTGAAGGAATAAAGGTAATAAGAGGAAAAATTCATGAGAAAACTTGGTTGCTTAATAATGGGCTGAATAACTTGTTTGATATGATTAACGCATAAAGATAGAGGACATTGTTTGTTTAGAGGGATCTTGTCTACAAGCCTGCCTGTAGGGAGTTCTATAAAAACTTAGTGCTTAAGATGTTTAGCAAAAAGGAAGTTGCTTATTCAAAAGTACATGGGGTAAACATTAAGTTTGATGGGTTGACCCTTGCAACCATACTTGGTATCCCTGGAAATAATGAGATTTGTAGATATTTGAAAGGTTTTTGGGAAGATTCAAAGTATTGAAATCCTTTGGAGACCACTAGACGATTTGCTCACAATGAGAACATTAACAAGGCTAGAACTGTTATGTAAACTGAGATGAGACGATTCACAAGGCTACTCCATTTGTTTGTGATCAGGAACATCGTTCCAAGATTTGGGAAGAGAGGTATGGCCGGATTTCTTAACTTATCATATATGCAATGCGTGATGAATGAGAAGTTGGTGAATTTTTCTAAGGTGATCATATGACACATGGCACATGTTGTCAATACTCCATATCATGAACTGCCTTGTGGAGAGCTCCTGACTAGAATTTTCAATGTTTCTAATGTTTTTTTTGGATGAAAAGGATGCAACTCAACCCATGATGACTGATTACTTCAAAGAATCATTTTTAAACATGTGTGAACTGAAGAGGGAGAATGGGATTTGGTGGTTGGATACTGGAGAGAACAGGAGAAGGGATGAAGAAGAGGGTGATCAAGAAGAAGATTCAGAGGAAGATGAGAATGAATCAAAGGAGAAAGAACAGGATGATAGTCCAGGAGAGTCGACCCCTGCTGCAACTGAGGGGGAACGCTCATAGTCAACCCCTGCTATTGATTGTGGTACTGCCTCTGATGAAGACAAGGATGGTACCGGTGGAGATACTCAGCCTGCAGTACAAAAGAAATCAGGAAGGAGCACCAAGGTCACGAGAGTCGACCCCTCTCTGCAGAACTAGATTACAACCTTATCCATCTTCAAGCTCAGCTGGATCAAGCAATGAAGGAGAATGCTAGACTTCAGGAGCTTCTCAAGCAGCACCAGCAGACCCCTCCAACACCACCGAGCCTTAAAGCAAACCCTTGATTGTCCTTTAGCTACCCTTAACCAGTCATTGGCCGAAACTTTTGCTTGTTTTTGCTCAAACACTTCTGATATCCCTAGATTTTCCCCCTAGGGACACGTGGCCAAAGGATCCGAGATTAGACCGTCCAGCTTGACCTGACTAGAACCGAGCCCTTGGTCGAACCCGATCAACACCGGTCAACCAAGACCTAACCCAACTGAACCCATCTCGGAAGATTCCCCATCTCGCGATGGGCATATAGGAACTGACCGTTCGTCAATCGGAGCTCTGGATTGCTCAAACGGGCTTTCCGAAGTTCCCAGGGCAAAGCGGTCAGTCTGACCAGTGTTCCTGGCTGGCATGCCTGGCCGGTGTGCCTGGACGATGTTCCTGGTCGAAGTACTTGGTTTGCGTGCTTGCCCGGTCGTCCATGTATATCCTTCATTTCTCAGGACTCTTTTTTCTCTCTTCGACGGCCGACCAGAGCCTACCCAGAGCACCCTCTTCCTAGCCTGCTTGGGTGCCTGCCCAGGACCCTTCCCGGTTGCCTACCCGGCACCCTACCCGGTGTTCCTGCCCGGGTTCCTGCCTAGCACGCCTGCGTGCCGCCCTTGCCCGACCTCCTTTGCTTGCCCGACCTCCTTTGCTTGCCCAGCCTCCCTAGCAACTTCCCCATCGACCTGCCCCGCACGACCATATCCTGACTCACCTACTTGTCCAACCTCTCCTGATTGATCCCTCCCTTTCTCTTTTCCTGCATTCTCTGGTTCTCCTCGCATAAAGGAGCTACCTGCCATTTTAGGCACGTGCGGACTTAAGCATCGAGCGGTCTCCCCGGAGTCACACCTCGAGGTAACCTCTGACCTGTTTGCTCTTGCCCTCTCAGGTTCTCTCTTGGAGTGGATCAAAATCACATCCAGATCACCTTTCACTCCTCCCCCGAGTCGATCGGATCCTCTTCCGACTGGAGCCACCTCAGCCCAATCGGACCGGGACTTTAATGATTGCCTCTGGAAGGTTCTAGGGGCTGACCGCCCTCGAGAATTTTTCATTAGTATCAACTTCTTTAGCTTATTTTTGTTGACCATTACCGCATTTACCTATTTGCATGATGACTTTAATTACATTCCATTGCTATATTTTGATTCCCTAACTTTTGTGCGTATTGTCTTTTTGTTGATGCGAAAAGGGGAGAAATTAGATGCATTTTATTGTTGAATTAGTAGCATGTGGATGCATCTGTTCGTCCTAGGATTTTGGTGGAGTACATCTAAAGTCTTCATTCAAGAATCTTACTTATTTTGTTGGTTTAATCTTTACTGCTATGTTGGATTCTGATCTTTTTCGTTTTCATTGGTGGATAGTTATGACTGAGATGATATGGAAGTGTTTGTCTGATAGATATATTGCTCTATATTTCTTTGATGATATTTCTGAGAATTAGAGGACCATTTTCACTTTGTGTGAACCATGCTTATTTGGTCCATGTCACTTTAATTTTTTATCATGAATATTTGCTTAAATGCATCAAGTGTTTGTCATCATCAAAAAGGAGGAATTTTTTTACCCTGGATATTTTGATGATAACAACTACTTGATATTATTCGATGCTTGGTTGGTTAATTTGTGATGAAGTGAACAGGAATCAAAGTTGTAGAACATTATCCATCATAGTTGAAGTTTCATGTTCAAGATGGTAACATGGAGGATGTCTAGTTGATGAAAGGAGACTGACTCCGGGATTGTGATCATATCAAGAACTTGCTTGAAGTACAAATCTAATGAAGTGATTCATAAAGAACAAAGATTAAGCTTTATGGCAATAAAAGGTTTCTTTATTGATAAAAAAAAAGATCAAGCCCTCTAAGAAGATTTGCAAGAAACACATGGAGATTAATGAAGATGTGTGATTGATGTGTTTAAGAGTCTAGGATTCATTGTAAGGTATGCAAATTACTTTATCTTGATATTTAAATCAGTCCAAAAGAAGATCATCACACACACATAAGCTCTTTTTGAAACTACTCTGGAACAGCCCGAAGAGTCGACCCCTCCTGTGTTTACTGTGCAGTTTCGAGCAGATTTTTGTAAATCTAATTTTCGTGATTAAATTTCCATTCAATCTGATTTGAAATGTTTTGGGATATATCTTAAGTGATTTTTTGAAGTGGAATATCTTTAGGAAAAGTGATTTGAAGAAGATAATTTATTTTTGGAAAGTTTTGTTTTTAAACGTGATATCTTTTATATCTTTCCAAAATCTTTGATGCAATCTTTTAAGATATTCTGTGATCGAATTTAACATCTATTTTATATAGAAACATCTTCTATAGAGTGATTGCATCGATGCCTTGCTTGAGTACGCATTCAACAGGCAGAAACAATTTAATCTGAGAAAGAAAGAGTGCGATCATCCTTGTGCAAGGTTCTGGTTTTTCAAACTTCAATCTTTCTACTGTTTTCACTTGGATTTTCTCACGTGTGATCTCTTGGAAGACAGGTTTGAATCCATAGATAAGTGTTTGCATTGCCATAGTTTGTTTGACATTGATTATCCGCCTAGCTTGAGAGGCGTTCACTTGATTCAATATCTTTTAATTATTGAGTTGAGAGACCTTTGGTGGTAATTCGAGTTACCTTGGTGGAGAGTCATTGCTAATTTAGATTGGGTGAAGGAGAGTCATTGCCTTCATCGAATTAGGTAAAGGAAATTCATTGTCTTTATCAAGTTTTGGGGGAAAGAGAGTTTTTCTATCTTCGAGTTGGGTAATAGAGAGTCATTGCTATCATCGAGTGTGAATTTTGTAATTGTTACAAATTCATTATAATGGGAAAAATTTATTTTCCAGATAACCACTCTTTGATCTGATTTTATATTGATATTAACTGTTCTGATCTAGGAGTCGACCCCTCCTTCTGCACATCTGATTCTGTTTTAAGTTTGAAAAAGGCATAAAATTTTATAAACACCAATTCACCTCCCCCCCTTGATGTTCTCTTGGATACTAACATATATCTTTCAATTCCAATTCCTCTTAGTGTTATCAACACTCATTGTAAAAGATTGTCCATATATACTAATCGGTATAATCACGTCGAACCAAGACTCGACGTTGAGGTGATGGTCCCAAGCCAGCAAAATCATAGCACACTTTGATCACCTACATATAACATAAAACATAGAGGTCGCGCCGCAGGTAGAAATTTATTTCAGTATTTTAGATATTTTTATATTCTCATGTCATAACCCTTGTATGATATGCCATTGATACATTTTGTAGGTAGATATAAACAAAATCCACGTCGCATGCATTCTTCTTTGGAGACGTCTAAAAAGAGATCGGGTGTTTGCGACACTGAAAGGAGCAATGATCCATCTCGTCACTATATCGATTCATTACCTGAACCATTGAGAGATTATATAACTCACATTGTTAATGTTGTTGGTGACGGTCATTGTCCGTTTAGGGCATGATGAGCTATTTATGCACTTGTATAAGGCACGATGAGTCATTTATCTACTTGTATAAGGCACGATAAGTCATTTATCTGTTTTCCATTCTTTGTATGAGAACGATCTTACGAGATACGATGTTGTTATGAGGCATGTATGTTATAAGGTATGATGTATGTTAGGAGGCATGATGTATGTTATGAGGCTTGACGTTATGTTATGAGGCATGTAATGTATGTTATGAGGCATGATGGTAGGAGGCTTAATGTTATGAGGCATAATGGTATGAGGCATAAAATTGTATCATTTATTCACAAGACATGAGATGGATTAAGTCCTTGGAATATTCTCTTTATGGAGTGACCTCAACCACCTTTTGGGTGTCACAACGTCCGTAAATCTTTCCCGCTAGCTACGTGGGGACTAGGATGGGTATTCTGCTTGTGACTGTACATTGACTCCGGTCGCCATACCAGGATGTACGCAATTGGTTTTAGGGGATCCCTTAGGCTTTGTGAGACAATGGCACTTCCATGACACTCGTCGACTTCTTGTGATTAAGTGTACTTTGAGGCTTTTATATTCAGACTTGTTTTTGTGATTGACATTATTGTTGTCCATTTTCATTTCCCTTGAGATGTTGAGACACTTGTGTTCAGATACATATGCATATAACCATTCATGAGTTATTATACGGTATGTATGAGACCTATTAGTATGTGAGTGATGTATATGACCCAGATACATGTACATGTGGTCTCTTTGTGATAAGGTGTGTTGTGAGATATGTGGTATCTGTTTACAGTTTCAGATCACCTTGTGCATATATGTAAGTACATATGAGATGTTTACTTCTATATGAGGTATGAACATGCTTTCACTTATAGCATCTACCACATGCTAGTTTTGGTCTGATATCAACTATGTTTAGTTGATGCATAATTTGTATGTCTCGCATGACCTGGGTTGGGTTTGGCACCGGGATGCCTACCTTCGGGTTTATGTTACCGTTACACCCCTCTACTCTTACTCAACCATTGTATGTTGGCTGACAGTGCTACACCGATATCATTTTCAGGTACTCATGAGGAGACTTAAGCTGGATGCCGCGCGAGGAGGGACGACACCACGCTTCTTAGGATTTTCGCTTTTGTTTATGAGTTAAACATCCGTTGTTATTTTGTTTTGTGCATTGTGTAGACATATTTTGAGACAGTCTTAGGTAGATATGGCATGATATCCGAGAGGCACAACCCCTGCTCTTGGGGTAGTTCTGTATGATATTTTGCTGATACTTGTGGTATAGGACAATATGTTGAGTTTATGTGTGTTTGACTGGACCCAAAGGCTTCAATGACCCGGGAGCCAGTCTCTGATAAGTCACGAAATATGAATTAATTATGCTCGTTTATTTAGTTTGTTAGCAACTTTATTGCATGTTTAGTTTTGGTTTATTTATGTTTTTAGTTTTAGCGTGAATAACTGCCGTTGCGTTAAATATATGTTAAAAGACTTGTTTTTGCACTTATTTTGTTCAATGATTATTTTCAGGTCTTTTTCGGTTCGAAACGGTGCATTTCGGGTGACCGAGCACTACGAATTTCGACGCAAATGAGCAACGGTAGCGTGCAACTCAAGCAATCGCAAACACGAGCGTGTTTCAATGGCAACATGGCTGTGTTGTGTGCAATCTGCCAGTGTACAGGAAGGCTTACCATGACCGTGATTGTCAACTACACCCGTGGTGTTCTGTGAAGAACACGGTCGCAATCGAGACCCTAGATGCAAAGTCATCCCGTCCTAAGCCTCCCCTCTTCCTTGGTTGTCCCCTTCTTGCCATCCTTCAGGCGAGAGCGGCGTCGGTGACTCATCAGCGATAGCCCGAGATTCACTCAACTCTCGCTTCGATCACTTTTTTTAAATTGATTTTAAATTTTTGTCGGTATTTACCGACAAAATAATTTTATCGCTAATTATTTCGTCGGTAATGCGTCGAAAGATTATAAAAAAAAAATTATCATATTTTTAAAAAAAATTATTGTGACGGATTACCGACAAAAACTCAATCCCTTGATAATATGTTACAATATTTAATAAATAATTGAAAATATATGAATCTTTTTAAAATTTAACGACGATTTACCGAGAAAATTAATATATATAATTAATCACTACAAAAAAGGAAACGTGGTAGAATATTAGAAAATAAATTTGATACATTAAATTAATTATTATTTAAGTTAAGTCCTATTTTAAAAAAAGTATTACATTGATATATGGAAAAAGTATTACTGATAAACTTTTAATCTCTCGGTATTTACCGAGGGATAGTACCGAGGAAATAATTTTATCGCTAATTATTTCCACGTTAATCCCTTGAAAAATTATATAAAATATGTTTTAATTTTTTAAAAAATTATTATTGTAACAGATTACCGATAAAATTTCAATCCCTCGATAATATTTTACAATATAAATAAACTGTGGTACAATATTAAAAAATAAATTTGATACATTAAATTAATTAAAGATCTATATTAATTTGAGAAATTAAATATCAGTTTTTGGAATAAAAATATACGATTTATGGATAAAAATTTTAATTCCTCAGTAACATGTTACTATATTTTCAAAAATATATAAAAAGTTGGTACATTAGAAATTAAAAGAACTCTATTTAGAAAAATTAGAAAATTAATTTGAGAAACTAAATTAATATTTGTGTTTAGAAAAATAATATTTAGATAGAGAAAAAGAAAAACTTAAAATTATATATCATTATTCATTAAAACTCAAAAGCAATATTGAAGAAAAAGAAAGAAAAAAAAAATTGATGATAGAGATTGAAATAGCAAAATTCAAGAATTTCATTCGGTCAAGAATTTAATTTTCTTTCAATGATTAAAAGAATTAAATTGGATAATTATTTGAGAAAAAATTTGAGGAATTAATTCTTAAAGTAGGTTGAGAAGAAAATAATAAGTATTATTTTATATCGAAATAAATCAAGAAAATTTGTACAGCGCAATGGTTATACAAAGTGTTAACAAGCTATTTGCCCTTTAATCGAGGGTTCGAAACCCGCCGGACATCGCGCCTGTGATATAGGTATATGTGATATTGGGGCGAGCTGGTCAGGGTTCGAGTTCCTGCGGAGACAAAGAAAATTTTTCGCCTTGAATAATTACCGACAAAACACCGAGAATATTACTAAGAAAATTGATTTTGTCGGTAATTTGTCAGTAATTACCAACAAAATCTGATTTTTTCGGTAATTACCGAGAAAAAATTATCGACAAAATCCCTGTTTAGCGACAAAATACTGATAAAACTGGATTGTCGGTAAAAAATGTTTCTTTTGTAGTGCATGTTTTAACTTTGCATTGATTTTCTGACCCTGGGTTGGTTTGTGGTAAGACTAGTGGATCTTAGTAATTGTGTCCTATCACACATGCAAGGTGTGTTTATCACTGTATTAGGTAGCCTTTCCTTTTTGAGCGTTAATTTTCGTTGACTCCCTCGAGTGTTTACAAGTTCACATTTGCATAAATTAATTAACCTGTGAGGTAGGGAGTCACACCTTATATTCTAGGTTATTTTCTATGATCATGTATCATTGGTCTGCGGTAATATGGTTAATCTCAGTTCACACACCCACTTTTGGGTTGGTATTATGCCCATTTACTTGTAGGTGATTCATTACTAGTTGATAATTTGGTATTGGAACTGTGAGCGGTGATTTGGCTACGTCTGTCTAGTTTTCTTTTATTTGGTTTATGATTGTTAGGGACTAGCAAACTTAAGGTTGAGGGGTATGATAAGTCATGAAATATGACTTATTTATGCGCGTTTATTTAGTCCGTTAGCAACTTTATTGCATGTTTAGTTTAGGTTTATTTATGTTTTTAGTTTTATCGTGAATAACGGGCGTTGCGTTAAATACATGTTAAAAGACTTGTTTTTGCACTTATTATGTTCAATGATTATTTTTAGGTCTTTTTCAATGCGAAACGGTGCATTTTGGGTGACCAAGCGCTACAAATTTTATCACAAACGAGCGACGGCAGTGTGCACCTCAAGCAACCGCAAACGTGGGCGTGTTTCTATAACAACACGGCCGCGTTGTGTGCAATCTGCCAATGTACAGGAAGGCTTACCACGACCGTGTTTATCAACTACACCCATGGTGTTCTATGAAGAACACGGCCGTGTCGTATTCCAATCTTTATTTTTAAAAGTCGTTGCTGCATAGATCGAAGCCATCTTCTTCTCTTTCTCAAAAGTCCCGATTTTCGTCCGGTGTGATAGAGAGGTGAATGACGACCCAACAGAGGATAGGAAGCCATCCAAGAGGTGTTCGAGATTGACGATCGAGTCCTTGAAGATCGAAGAGACAACCGCGGTAGAAGATCCGTGGATTCCATCCATTGCAGTTGAACTTCACGCAGCCGACGCTTGGGATCCGAAAGGAGGGTGGAGGGTGACAGACCAACTTGCGATGTACAATTCTCGTGCATTATTCTCGGTTTGTTTCCTTGTTCAGATTTAGGTTTTACGATTTAAGATTTTAGTTTGGAATTTTCCTTGTGATCGAACCTCTTTTTAGTCAATTTGTGAGATTGACGTTTTCGTTGTTGGATTTATTTGATATCTGATTTTTATCCATTTGCATGATTGACTACCATCATTTGGCTAAGATTGAATTGGATCCATAACTATTTTACGTCAAAATGTCTCATGCATGCTAAATTGGATTTAATTAATTAGGGTTTACGATTAAAGTCTACTGTCTATTTCACCTATCTGGAAATCAGGATGAAAACGTGTCTGATAAACATAAATTGACCCTTCCAAATCTGCTGGGTGATTGGCAATTTTGTTAACAGTAAAACCCGATTAATAATTTAATTCCCTGCATTGCAAACTCTACTAGCAGTATCATTTGGAAAGCAACCTAATTTAAATCGAACCTAAACTCGAACGCCCTATCTATCCATCTCAGCATTTAGTTATTTGTTTAGTTCCATATTAAAATCATAACCCAAAAAAAATTGATCTTTACCATTCCACGTTGATTTACGCTTTGGTTCAAATTACTGCTCTCCTTTAGGTTCGACAACCTTTAACTTCCATTATCTGTACTGCGAGGTACCGTGTTATTATTTGGACGACACCAGTCTCACGGGTTATCACCGGTTTCACCCCGTATGGGGTGGGGTGTTACATTTATGGTATCAGAGCAGTTGGTTCTCCTTGAGGACTAAACTGTCTATTTGGTTGAGTGTTGTGTCCAAGAGATTAATTGAGGCATCGTCTCGGTATCCAGGTATGTGTCTTTGTATCTTGTGTGGTACGTAAATATGTTTTTCTATAGACATATACCTTGATGCATATTTATATTAGTATGCACTTCATTCTTCCGTATGCATGGTGAATACGAGGACTGGAGCAAGAGTTTCTGAGCCCTCCGAGAACGTCGCATCGAGGTCAAGGATACCACCAGGATCACTGATTGATAAGGGAAAGGGTTACATGGTTTCGGATGGACTCACGCGATAGGAATAGGGTATCATTCAGTCATTACGTTTACAAAGGGCGTCCCCACCACTTCAGGAGGAGGCGCACGATAGAGAGAATGCGGATGTTCGACAGTCTGAACCTATTTTTCCAAGACCCATGATGGCTCCACCCGCTCCTAGATATGTTGAAGTGATAGAACCATATGATGAGGACCTGAAAGGCAGGATGTTTGAAATGTTCGAAAATGGATCCCATAAAGTTTTATGGAACGGTTGACACTATAAAGGCAAGTAACTGGTTTCGAGGGGTTAAGAGAGTGTTAAGGAGTATCGGTTGTCCGATGAACCGATTGGTACCTTTGGCATCGTAAAAGCTGAAGGACGATGCCGAGTTTTGGTGGAACAGTGTGGAGAGGCTACTTAGGGCTTAAGGTGAGGTTATCACCTAGACGGACCTTGTTATCCAATTTAAGGCCAAGTATTTCTCTGCACATTTAAAGGCACAGAAATAGACTAAGTTGTTTGCTTTCACACAAGGCGACATGAGTGTCGCCGAGTATGAGGCGAAGTTACTAGAGCTCGGACATTTTGCTCCAGATCTGATAGCTACAGAGGAGGATGATGTTTTTGTTTTTGCATAAGGGTTGTTCGGTATCCCACCTTATTTGAGATGGTAGTAAGAGCCTCTAGTATGAAATAGGGGTGTCTTCGTCAAAAGAGCATAGGCCAGAAGAGGCCTAGCGATTTACCATTGCTAACCCAGGGGACAAGGGGCAGTGGACAGAAGAAGAAAATGTATCACAATCGGGGGGGCTATCTGGTTATTCTCAAGGTCTAAAGGTTGCTTGTAGAGAATGTCAGAAGTTTCACTCTTCGGGATATCATTGTGATGGTACTCCCTTGATCTGCCAGAATTGTGGATAACTAGGGCATAGAGCTTCCACCTGTCGTTCTAAGGGAAACTATGGAGAAGGATCCTAACGGAATCAGTCTGGGCAAGGAAATTTTCAAGGGTCATACCAGGAACCGATGCAGTTTCAGGACCAGGGGCAACTTTTATCTTCTGAGTCCACAATACAAAGGCCACCACCATAGCAGCGGGGTGGAAAAGGATACGGGAAAGTAACTAGTTTAGAGGCACCAATGGCACCAGGGAGAGTTTATGCAGTAAACTGGTTGGAGGAGTGTTGAGACGCAGAAAGTGCGCTCAACACATTCCTAATTTGTGCTAAAATATATATGTTAAGTTCCTAAGCGCATGTATTTTAAGTCATATTTTAATTATATTGAGCACTCCTATATTTTGTGTTTTCACGTTAATTTTATGACTTTTACAGGATGGACATGAGCCGGGGCTCAACTGGATCAAGTTTGGGCATAAATGACCTCTCCATGCAGGCCCGAACCCTTGGAATCGAGTCCAGATCGCTCAGCTAGGCCATAGCACGCGGCCCAACCCGAAATGAGCTGGTCACGGCCGTGACGTACATGTCACGACGGTGACTGGTTCCTGTGCATTGTCTATTTATAATGTGTTGCTGCAGAAAGAGAAGTCTCTCCCACTGTCGACCTAAGCGGTTGCAACATCACCAAGGGCGACCCAGAGGGCGATTCAACCCAAGGAGCACGAAGCAAAGACGACAACTCTCATCTGTACGCACTTGACGGGGAAAATATACAGATAGGATGCTCTCCAATCAGATCTACGCTTCCGGTATATGATTTTGATATCGTTTTCGATTTTTATTATATGTCGTGGTTTTGATTTGTATCCGGACTTGTCAGATTGATGATTGTTGTCGTCAGGGTCTTGATTTGTGTAAAAACTGTGAACCTGCATATTCCTTTTTCGTGGATTTGTATTGTTTGCGTCGTCCTGTGACATACGACTAGATTAGGATTGTTCTGATTAAAACTCTGACATGCAATATGCCTTGATTTAGTTAACGAGATATTGTATGCATAAGCCAATTAGGACCTTAATCGAATCAAACGACAACTCCACGATTAAACCCCTAGTTAACTGCATTTAAGTTGGATTCGATTCGCATAATAAATCATTCAATCCGCGCGCAGCCTGTGTAAGATCGCGCAGTGCCCCTGGTGAAATTGTCCTAGTCACGACCGTGACTAGCAGGTCACACCCGTGACCATCTCTTCTGGACAAGACCATGACAGATACGTCACGGCCGTGATGTGCATTACTTGCACGCTGTGAGCCTGCCTTGTCCTTGGTCGCGTCGTCGCCTCGAGCGGCGACACTTATCATATAATTTAATTACGTTTTAATTCCTGTTTTAGACCAATTGAACCCACGTTCAATATATCCCATTGCTAGGAACATAATTACTTCAACCGGAAGATTTTCAGCCGTCGTGTGGATCGACCTCGACTCACCGCTAGCTTCTTAGTTGGTAAGCCGTAATTTATAAATATTAAATATAGCATGCCCGATGATGCGAGCTATCATTTTCACGTCGTTGCTGAGGACGGTAGCTAAATTTTGGGTTGAATTTAATTTTTGTTTCTAGCTGTAATTTTAATTTGAGTCTTTTTTCTTTTTTGATTCTGTTTTATTTTATTGTTGTTCCTGTATTTTGTTAGTGTGTTATTTTTATCCTGCGCTCTAGTTTAGTTTTGACCTTGCATGCTTAGGCGTTCTTCCCTGATGCTAGAATTAGTTGAATTTAATCCGAACTTAGGGAGACGAACGAATAAAAATAACCCACGTACTAATAAGATGGCTGACCTTGAAAATCAACAAGTTCCACCAAACAATGTTAATGGTCAGAACAATGGGGTAAATGGGGATCAGAATGCACTTAACGTAAATAATGCTGGGAACGGGGGTAATAACGGGGTAGCTCCACCATTGCACGCGCACTTTATTCAGAACGTGTACGACACATCGTCGTGCATTGTTTTACCTGCAATAAATGCTGCTCACTATGAGATTAAGCCGGGCAAAATTCAGTCACTTCCAACCTTTAACGGCTTTTCTTAGGAAGACTCGTATAGCAACCTCTCCAAGTTTCTTTCCATCAGCTCAACCATTCGAATTGACAATTTAACAGTTGATGCGATGAAGCTCATCTTATTTCCATTCTCGTTAAGAGGCCAGGCGAAACACTGGCTTGGTACTCTGCCACCTCGCACAATTAGGACGTGGGAGGAGATGAGCGCGACTTTTCTTAAGAAATATATTTCGGTAGGAAAGACGTTGCAATACCGACGTGAGATCACCACCTTCCAGCAGCACGACACTGAGCACCTATATGAGGCTTGGGAGAGATTTGGTGAACTTCTGCCTAAATGCCCACACCACGACTTCCCTAGGTGGCAGTTGGTGTAGAGTTTTTATTTCGGCCTCATACCAAGTCAATGTCAGATAATGGACGCCTCCTGTGGAGAGTCCGTGATGACGAAAGACGAGAATGTAGTATGGGCCTTGTTTGAAAATTTGAGTGACACGTGCTATCACTTATCTTTGTAACCAAGAAGTTAAGACATTACATGTTATATCTTCCTATACACCTCATTTCTAAGATGGTCCCATTCAAGTATGTGCTTGAGAAGTCAGTTCTTAATGGGCGTATGTCCAGATGGTTTATGTAACTTTCAGAGTTTGACATAAAGTATGTGCCAAGAAAAGCAATCAGAGGGAGCTTGATAGCTGATTACCTCTCCGATTTTCTCGTCTTCATAGTGCTGTTAGAGGATGACCCGTTACCTGACGAAAGCATTCAGAACATTTACAAAGGCACCTGAAAATAGTACTTTGACGGCTCACTCAACCGCAGAGGTCGCGGGATTGGAATCTTATTGATCACACCTACCAGAGAACTCATGCCCTTCTCGGTCAAACTCAACTATTCACTCACAAACAACGTAACGGAATATGAGGCCTGCATCTTCGAACTTAAAGCTGCATTGGGCTTCAGATTCAGAAAATAGATGTTTTTTTAGACTCGAAGCTACTCATCTTCCAAATGGTGGGAGGTTGGAAAACAGACGAGAGATCCAAACTTTTCATATATAGAGGTTACCTCGACGGCCTTGCAACCCGTTTTGAGGAGATACACTTCTATCATATACCTCATCATAAGAACAAGTTTGCCGATGCATTGGCGGTCATGGCTTCTTATGCAGAATTCTCAAATGGTGTATTGGTCCAGTCAATCAGAATCCAGTCACTATCAAAACCAATCTACATGTGGGCCTTCATTGAAGCATAAGATGAACCTCAAGACGGACTCCCATGGTACTATGACATCAAAAACCTCCTTCAGCAAGGAATTTATCCCGATGAAGCTAGTAAAAAAGACAGAATCACTCTACGCAAGCTAGCACTGAATTACATGCTCTGCGAAGACACTCTCTACCGAAATGACACATCTGGAGTCCTCTGCCTCTGTGTCACCTAAGAGCAAGGCCTCAAGATCACCTCTGAAGTTCATGTAGGAATTTACTGTTCTCACACCAACAGAAAATCTCTCGCCCGGAAGATTGGCCGCCTTGGTTATTACTGAAGCACCATGGAGTATGACTGCATCACTTTAGTCAGAAAGTGCAGGAAGCATCAGGAACACGGGAACCTCAGAAAGCAGCCCACCAAACCTCTCTACTCCATGTCTTCTCCATGTGGTGAGAAATCTGAAAGCGGAAATGATCTCTCGGCCCTCACTAGATCAATGGATCGAGCACAAATCACAAAGCAACACTCAAAATGGAACAATGGAGAAGAGACGAATTCTCCCAAAGAGGGAAGAACACTTAGAATATTTTCTAAGTCTGGAATTACAATGGGTTACACTCGATACAAATTCCAGATCTGATTACAGATATATATAGGTTACTACAACCAATGAGAACATTACACGTGTCTCCTAGTTGTAACAACCTCTAACTAACTCTGACAC
>JAOWBR010164082.1:0-11983 GCA_028571145.1 Dionaea muscipula
AGACTAGCCATGGCGACGCCTTGGCCTATCTTTCAAACCAGGATTCCAATGATCCTGAAACTTGGTACACATACCAATCTTAACATAAGAAACATCATGGATATCCAAGGCATCTTCTCCTAATCCTAGATTTGGAGATACATGATCCTGACGCCATGGTGCTATGGCGCCACAAAAGATCCTGTCGCCACCCATGTCAGCGCCATCGCCTTGGATCATCAACATATGCTGAGAAACCATGACAAATCTGAACTGTAGGATTAAACCTGGGGATTTAACTCACGAGATTCGGTTAAGTTTCCTTGAGGGTTAACAAACTATCACAGAACGAAATAGTCTAATTGGATAGATCCTGCACGAGAGTGAAGGTTGGTGATTACACGACTTATTGTGGTCTGAGAGGACTCAATAATTTATTTAGGATAATTTGCCTTCTTAGTTGAAATATCGGTGGCTGAAGTAAATAATTAATTAACATTAATCGAAGCAGTCATGGCAAGGCCTGATCCCAGACGTCTTCTTTATCTGAATTTTCTCCACATTTAATTGCCGTCATTTTCTCTCATTTTATATTTTATTTCGAGTTGTGTAGCTAATTTAAATTGCGAATGTAATTGGTATTCAATCACAGTCTCCGTGGGATCGATAATATTTTATTACTTCGATAGGTCGTGCACTTACGGCTAGTGCCCATCAAGTTTTTGGCACCGTTGTTGGGGATCGGGGCATTGATATTAAACTCTGTTTACAATTTTTATTAGACTAGACATTTATCTTTTATTTTATTTTCTTTTTCATTCTTGTTAATTTTTATTTTCTTGTGTGTTTAATTTTCGTGTTAATACTTGGTATGGGGGCACATGTGGTAAATGAATATTTTTCTAAACCCTATGATAGTTTTTCTTACCTCAGAGAGTTGAGCGGTTCAACTGAGCTTACTGTCGAACAAAATAACATTTCATGTTTTAACCAAGGATTGGATGATGCTTTCTATCAATCTTGGGAAAGGTTTAAGGGATATATAGAGTGTTTCCCACAACACGGATTTGAGACATGGCAACTCATTGGTTTGTTTTACGAGGGATTGGACTGGATAATTCAAGATTTTATTAATTCTAGCAGCGTTGAAGATTTTTTAGATCTTAACTTTGATGAGGCTTGGAGTTATTTTGATAATTTAACAGCCTTGTCTCATAGTTATTACCAATTTGACGCAGTTGAGGAAGAACAACCGATACATATGGAAGTTCCTTTACCCCAAGTGATTGAACAAGAGTTTTCAACTGCTACTTCTTCCTTAGAGTTGACTCCACTGCCTAAGGACCTAGTTCAAGAATTGTTGATCAGTGGTGAGGATTTATCTTCTTCTCCCTCTGTTGGATTTGATACTGAAACAACCAATGCTAATGCATTACTATAGGTACGTTGTGATTCAATGCCTCTTGCCTTTGTCGAGTTTGATGATGGCATTAACTGTGACAGTGATTTACTTGAAATGTGTGATAATGTGTCATATTTGCCCTTTGTCAAACTTTATGATCTAGCACCTCATGTGATAGAATCGTTGAGTGGTCAAGCACTTGATGGTGAGTATGTTTTTATTTTCCCGATGCTTCCACCCCCACGCATTTATCCCATCATTGTGCTATTTAAGCATATATATTATTCCTTGGTATGCCGGTAAGATATTATTTACTCATCATTTTCATGTCTCCTATTTTTTATTCAGGTCACTGATTTTTAATTGGGATGATCTACAGATTATGACCTATAGGAAGAGGGGCAAATGAGCCAAATGATATGGATTGAACAGGGGTCGAGCTATTGATCATAAACAAGCGCTTCGTGAGAGGCAACCCACGTTGCTTTTTATATTTCATTGTCGTTGCTTTTGTTTTTCGTCGATTTTTAAATTTTAGTTTGTTTTTTAAATTTTCTTTACCTATGAACAAACACAATGTGATTAGACTTGATTTCATGAAGGAATAATGTGTATAAAAGTTTCATGGGAGATGGATGAAGTTAAGTGGCCGAAACAGGTACGTTTTATCAAAAAACTGGTGGTAACACGGGCAATCCGTCTGTGTGTGCTACAGCACACCCGTGCTTTTATTCGAGCAAAATGCTCAATCAGGACAGTGTTGCACACGGGCTGAACATCAGGCCTTGCTAAAAAGCACGCTCATGCTTTTTTCAGGTCCACCATCTAATTTGCCCGCGTCCTATGTATTTTTCAATTGCTCAAAATTTTCACTCGAGCTGCCGGGCATGCCCCCACACAGCCACTTCGACGCCATCATCCACGTCGTGCTATTCATCATGAGGTCTCACCAAATCGCCATTAGAGCTCGGGTTTCCCATCTAAATTCCATCTCACCTTTGATTTCATGCCTGAAACTCTTCTCCTCTTCTCAAATCAACAAAGGTATGAACCCCAACTCTCTCTCTCCCTCGTGTTCTTCAATTCTTTTTTCTCGAACTCTTGGGGGTGGAAGAAGTGAAGGCATATGACTAAGAATTTTTTTTTTTCTGATTGGGATGCGGTTTTGGGGTGCCTGCCAAGTTCAATTTACTGGTTAGGGTGAGTGTTGATGAAGTTGCTTGAAGTTTTATGTGGAAATCTGATTTTCTTCGTTAAGGATTCCGTGTGAGCGTAGTTGAATATGGAATTGTCTTTGCTTGAGCATGAGTAATGTGTCGTTTAGTTAAATTATTTGAATGGATTGCAATTACTTGGTTGGTTTTATTCTGATTTTGAGTATATGGCCTGTTAATGCATTGTGTCTAGAATGTGTTCCCCTCTTGCTTGATCGATTGCCATTGGACAGCAGTTCATGAGTAAACTCCATGTCCGTGTATCTACTGATGGTGTGTTGTGTGCCGTCGGTTTTTTTATTCTATGAGTATAGAGATAGTGAGTCAGATTGTTCACATGTAGTTTTGCACAAGTTTAGGCTTGATTGTTTATTTGAATTACATGTCATCATGAATGAAGCAATTTTGATGTGGATGAGTTGAGCAAGCGTCGTTCCTCTTCCCACTTCTTTGTGCTATATCTGCATTCACTTGAAAATGTTTAAATTGGGAATGGCCAGACAATTGGCTACATTTGGATTCATTCAAACTTAGGCTAGCATGAACGCTTCATTGATATGTGATTATAGCATAATGGTTGATGCTCATAATAGTCTTAGTAGTTGGATGCCTATTAAATGAATTGTGTGTTGCAGGTCTATTCAAATGGCTCCAAAATGGCAAAGACATGGAAAAGAGGTTGTTCTCAAAACATCCTCCTTCTCAGTGAGGGCACTGAAAGATTTTATGTTTGGAGGGGGGGGGGGGAGCTAGTTTTTATTTTTCCTGTGACATTTATTGTGTTCATGTGTGTTTGTTCCGTTTGTTGAGTGTTAGTCCTTGTTTTGTTTTTTTGTTGTGTCTGATAGTTAGTTTTTGTCATTGGTTTTTTTTTTGTTTTTCTTTCTACTCTACTTTTCTTTTGTCTTTGGTCTACTTCTGCTTCTTTGCTTTGGTTGTCGAGACTAGTGATGCAGAATTGAGCACGAGAGTTGCTGCCATGCTGAGTTGAGGAATAGTGAGCCGCACGGAGCTTTATGGACACAAGGGGAGTTTCTTGTCTTCCCTTTTATCATCTCCTGAGTTATGACTTTGTTTGTTTGGGTAGTAGGGATTTGCATGTTTTTACAGAATTTCTTTCCAGAAATTTTTGTTCTGTTTTAGTGCATTTTCCTGCTACTCTCAAGTGAATCCTCATTTCATGTCATTGGTTGATGCTTTGAATGCATGCTGTTAGTAGAGAATTAATTAACTTCAAAAGACTCACAATTTGATTGGATTAGGGTTCTTACACTTTGCACTTAGTTGGCATGTTAATTTTATTTAGACATTGAGATGACTTGTTAGTAGACGACTAGCCCAGTGAGATTTTGAGTCTTCGACTATTATATCATTTTCAGTCTCAATTTTCTTCATGTGTGAGTTTCTTCCTTGGATTTACTTCTCTAGAACTTGCTTTGATTCTTGTTAAAATCACATTGATTCATGCGGACATGGAAATGATTAAGGCAATATTTTCTTGATTCTTTCTATTGTTAAGCCCTTTTGAGCTAGACCTGTTCATTTGAATTAGTCCACAATATTAGCTTTTTTATTCCACTACATGATCCTTCATTTCTACCTTGCTATAGAGTAGTGGAGCGTGGTTTGGTGTTTTCTTTATGGATTTTCCACACGCCAAGTTTGGTGGGCTTGAGTTTGGCTATACTTGATGAGCGTTGCTAGTGATGAGTTTAAGATTTTCATTTTGTTCATGCTAGTTGGAAACTCCACTCTGAACATTGTTAATGGACTTTGCATGGGAATGTGATTTGCTTGATGAGTTGTGGTTGATTTGTTGTGAAGAGGAAAGAAAAATGACTGAAGATGAGTTTGAGAAGGAAAATGAAAGCAGAAGTTGTATGAAAAAATCGTGTTTGAAAAAGAAAAAAAGAGAAGTTGTTGAATGGAAGAAAAAAATTTTGATGTGGAAATTCTGTGAGAAGAAAATTTGAGTTTGAAAAGAAAAAAAAGAAAAAAGAAAAAAAGAAAAAAAGAACAAAAAGAAAAAGATGTAATTGAAACAAAAATTTTGAAGTGTTTAAATGAAAAAGGAAAACTTGAAAAAAGATGTTTTACGTTTTAGTTGAGTCGTGCGGGGATCTGTTTGGAATTAATATTATTGTTTGGATGAGATGTTGGAGTTTTGCACTTAATATTTAAGATGATGTTTCATGCTCCACGCTTTATAGCGTTAGCACCACATGTGTAAATTGTTTCCCACCATTGATCCAAAGCCCCATTACAACCCTTCTAAAGACATTTTGATTCATGTGTTGCATGTGATCTGAGTGGTGAACATTTAGATGATTAGCAAGCCTATGGTTGAAATATTTTCATTAGAAAGAAATTGAGTGAAACACGATGCCTCTTTAAACACATGAGTGATTGTGAGTTTATATCTAGTGTGAGTGTGCTATTTGTTACTCTTTGTCAATTAGGAATGCATGTCAGCCAGTGTAAATGTGTTTTTGCATCTTGTTCATAATATTGTGAGTTCTGAATGAGTTGGTTGTTCTCTATTGATTAGTTGGTTGTGTTTTTAGTTTCGCCACGATATTGTTTTAAGACTTGCTTGGGGACAAGCAAGATTGAAGTTAGGAGGGGTTGATAAGTGTGATTTTTACATGATTTTATACCGTGGTTCAATTCTATTTTTGGAATGTTTTAATGATTTTAATGCGTTTTTAATGCAAATCCGTTATTATTTTGTGTGAGCACGTTTTATGTTGGTTTTGTAGGAAACAACTACTTTTGGACGTGTTTTCAAGCGTAATTGATGATTTATAATGATCATGTTTGGACCTTGGTGTTATACCCTGTATTTCTATATTGACTCATGCTTATTTTTTATTGATATATCATTTTAGAGATTTTCAGTTTTTCAGTGAATAGTTTTCTCGTGAATAGTCCCCTTATGTTTTATATGGACATTCGGCTACTTTTTGTATGGCATTTCGTACGGTCGATATTTTGATACCGGCATGATCAGGATGATGAGACTCGAACATCAAGTACCATATTGACGTATGCCAAATCCACGGATTTTCTCGGATTAGTTGGTTTCTGAGGTGACAGTTTTCAAGCATTCGAATTTGGATTCATTGTGACCGTGTTTTAATTTCGTGAATTTTAGTGATTAGTTTGAGGCTTTTTGAATTAGTATCCACGCGTGACGAGGTGATTAAGGGTGTTGGTTAAGTTAGATTAGTAGCCACTTTTCTTGACTTTTGAGGTTATGTATTAAATGAGGTTAAGGTGGATTGTAGATGTGGTTTAGTGATGTGGATGGGTGTTTTTAGGCTGAATTCTAGCCCTCCTTTGCTACCCTTGCACGTGTGAATCAAAGAAGAAGAGAAGGGAAGAAGTGGAAGAGAAAAGAAGAAGAGATCTTGCAGATTTGTGAGAGCTTCATCATTTCCACTTGGGCTTTGGCTAGAATCTTGTTTGTTCTTGGTTGGTGATCACTTGGGGAAGCTTCGAACATCCTCCATTTGGTGTTTAAGGTGAGCATGTAGTTGGTTTTTATGTTTTCCATTATTTTAATGAGTTTGGGGTGATTTTTAAGACGGTGAAGTTGAGATATGCATGTGCTTGATGATGTTAGTCGTTCTTTGATGGCTTGATATGTCTTTTATAACTTGTTTGAGGTCTTGGAGTTGATTTATGGACGAGTTTGCATGTGGTTCATGTTTTATGATTTAGTTTTAGGTTTCGATGCTTAGATTCGTTTCTCATAGGGATGATTTTGAGTTGGGCATGTTGATGATCTTGGAGGGCATTGTTTGCTTGTATGTATGTTTCATGACTTGTTTGGAGTGTTAGATTGATGTTTGGTTGATTATTGGATGAGTTTCGTGCATGGGGAAGTTTCAGCAATTTCTGTAGAAGCAAGATTTCATGCCGACCGGATTCCATTTCCAGTCGACCGACCCCTGTATACCCTCTCTGTTTTGATTATCCAACTGACCGGATTCTGCGAACCAAGGGAGAACCAGTCGACTGGTTTTCCTGTGGTTTGTGAGGTTTCTCTTTGTGGACTTTCGATTCTTTTGGATTAATTTAGGGAGGGTCGGGGATCGACCCTAGGCCGTCTTTTGGGCTCTTTAAGGTTTTGGTTGAGATGTTTAGGGGTATCATGGGATGTTGTTTGGTGGTTTCACCGGTGATAGGATTTTGAGACTTTGCTCATGATTGTTTGTCTGAGACCGAACTTGATCCTGTTGAGCGACTTGTGCTCGCTTAAGGACTTTTTGATTATTGATTGATCTTATTGCTCAGGTGAGTTGATGTACGAAATATGGAACATGATGTTATGCATATTTACTCATTTTTATCTGTTTTGTACACGCGGTTGATATATGGCGTATTGTATTATATTTGAATTGATTCGGACTATTGATGTCTTGGTATTTCCGACCATTGGGTCGTGGTGGCTTTTTATAGCATGGACTTTTCAGGCATGTATAGCCTTTGACAGTTTTGTTTTATGGACTCGTGATATGGATTTGGTTCAAGTTCTTACAGTGCTTCTCTTATGAGAAACTATGGCCAACTTCGGGTGGCACAACGTCTTTATGTTCTTCCGTGCACGACGAAAGTAGTAGGACGGTCTCTCTTGACGTTGTATGTTCGCGGAGCCATACCGGTATGCTAGTTTAGTTTCATGTTCGTGAATCTTTTCAATGGCAAATTTTCATCCATATTCACCATGTCTTTTTGTAGAAAGTTTATCTTTTCGTTGGATTTAGTATATCTATGGTTTCTCTCTTACATCCTTTTATCATCATAAAGTTGCATGCTTTAGTTTTATCATTTGCTCTTTCGTCCGTATTTCATCTCACCAACTAGCAATGAATGACGGATATTACCCCTGCTTGTTTTGGCAGGTGATCATTGATTTCGGTAGCTGGATGTGGCGGGGGAATGGTATGGCCTCTTAGGACTTTTATTTCCTTCCCACTGAATGATTTTGGATACCCTGATTTGTACTTGACTGGATAGTCATTTTGGATGTTGTATCAATTGAAGGATTTGTTGTTTCGGATTTATGTACGATATTTTATATATAATGCTTCCGCACGATGATTTATTATCTTTCTCTCGGGTTGTTCTATTTTGGTATCTTGTTCTTAATTTTCCTTGGCTTCAATGACCCGTGGCTCACCCTACGGGTTATCGGGGGTAGCACCCGGTTATGGGTGTTATATTTGTGGAATCAGAGCGGGTCGGTTCTTTACCGATTCGAATCTATTGGAAATGGTTTTTAGTGTAGACTTTTGACTCCGTTTTCCTATTTTCTTAGAATGAGGCACCGTCTCCTGACATCCGATAGGTATGTTTTATTCATATATCTTTCGGAATTTATTTTCTATGCACTCATCTGCTGTTTTCTATCCTTGTGTGTGTCGTTTCAGAATGGTGCACACCCGCACGGGTGCTGGATAGACAGTTTTTTCAACAGAGGCGACACCATGACGGGGTCGACCTCTACTTCACAGAGAGAAGGGTAAGGATGTTGGTGCTGGGATTAGTGCGGTACCCGCGACTCCTATTGTGGCTGATCTAGCGGGAGACGTGGATCGAGATTTTCTAATGAGGAGTAGGACCTGATCTGCCAGTTCAGAGTGCGGAGAGCGGATGCTTATGCTAGAGAGGAGGCATATTGTCCGGATGACGGGATTCAGGAGGATGATGAGACCGAGGATCTTGAGATCCGTAGACCGGAGAAGGTGGACCCCATTCTTGCTCGAGTTCCTAGGAGAGCACCACCGGCTCCAGTTCCTGCTGTGGTGGCACATGATGATGATGACTTTCGGGGGAGACTTTTTGATCGGTTTCTGAGAGCCAGACCCCCATTGTTCACTGCTAGCTACAACGATCCGGTGGAGTCTAGTAATTGGTTAATAGGGATAGAGAGAGTTCGGAGGAGGCTTGGCTGTCCTTTGGAGCATAGGGTTTCACTAGCTTCCTACCAGTTGAGGGAGTCAGCTGAGTATTAGTAGATGAGCTTTGACAGGAGGCTTGAGCCTCATCCCAAGGAGTTGACATGGGCAGTCTTTCTTACCAGTTTTTAGGAGAAGTTTTTCATGAGTTTGGGTTTGAGGTAGAGGGAGATGTCTGTGGCTGACTATGAGACTAGGTTCCATGAGTTTGGGCATTTTGTCGGGTAGTTATTGTCCACTGAGGAGGACAAGATGTTTCTCTTTCTGCAGGGGAAAAACCCTGATCTTCAGGTCACCATTAGGGGCCTTTGTTGCATTTCATTGACTGACATGGTCCGGAGGGCCACTGGTGTTGAGAGAGGATTGTTCTTGCAGAGGGGTCTTAACCACAAGAGGTTTAAGGAGACACCCTCTTCCAGTTCGGGGAAGAAGGAAGGATGGAAGAAGGGGCCATAGTAGTCCCAGTCTGGATCTGGAGTTCAGTCGGGTTCCATCCAGGGTGAGAGGGGGCCTTGTCGACGCTGTGGGAGGCATCATTCTTTTGGGGTGCGTTGTGATGGCACGCCCATCATTTTCCATGCTTGTGGAAGGTCTGGACATAGAGCATTCACATGTACTACTGGAGGACGACAGAGTGTTAGCCAACAGCAGAGTTCCCTGGGACAGAGGGGTTCCCAAGGGAAGTTTCATGCACTATTGCAGCTTCAGAGTCTCGGACGACCTGCAACTTCTACTTTCACTGGTCAGAGGCCGGTCCAACAAACTGTGTTGCAGACGGCCGCGAAGGGGAAGGCACTCGCTTCTTCTTTTGGACAACAGGTGGCACCGGGGAGAGTGTTCACCTTGACGTAGGAGGAAGCTAAAGCTGAAGCTTCTCTTGCTGTCGTGCAAGGTACACTCTCCATCTCATATGTTCCTGCTAGGGTGTTGTTTGATTCTGGTGCTTCACATTCATTTTCTTCTCCTCGCTTTTGCATGCTTTGCCTGTGCCGTTAGAGTTTCTTGATTCACCCTTGTCAGTTTCTCTTCCGGTGGGTAGTTCCATAGAGTTGACCAGAGTTTCTCATAGTTGTGACGTGGATGTGTGTGGTGTCTTGATGTCGGTGGAGATGATTTGTTTAGAGATGAATGACTTTGATGTCATTTTGGGTATGAATTGGTTAGTTTGGCATCATGCCCACTTAGATTGTGCCTTGAGGAGAGTGTTGTTCACTTTGGCTGATGGATCTATTGTTGAGGTTGTAGGTGATAGACCTAGGACATCTGTGTGTTTGATTTCTGCCAGCATGCTAGTGATTTGTTGAGGAGAGGTTGTGTTGGATTTCTTGCTTTTATGATTGATTCTGAGTTGAGGATGAAGATTAGGATTGAGGACATCCCAGTGGTTTGTGAGTTCATTGATGTTTTTCCTAAGGATCTTCCTGGACTACCACCAGTTAGAGAGGTGGAGTTCACCATTGATTTGACACCTGATACGAGGTCTATCTCCAAGGCCCCGTACAGGATGGCCCCTGCAGAGTTGAGGGAGTTGCATGGTCAACTTCAAGGGCTTTTGGGGAAGGGATTCATTAGGCGTAGTCTTTCCCCGTGGGGAGCTCCTGTTCTTTTTGTCAAGAAGAAGGATGGCTCCATGAGATTGTGCATTGACTATAGAGAGATCCACAAGGTTACTATAAAGAATCGTATCCTCTACCGAGGATTGATGACCTTTTTTATCACCTTCAGGGAGCTCAAGTCTTTTCTATGATAGACTTGAGATCGAGGTACCACCAGTTGAGGGTGGCGGATGGAGATGTTCTAAAGACAGCATTCCGTACGAGGTATGGACACTAAGAGTTTTTAGTCATGGCTTTTGGTTTGACTAATGCTCCTGCTACCTTCACGGACACGATGCATAGGGTTTTTGAGCCCTTCTTGGATCAGTTCATTATTATTTTTCATCGATGACGTGTGGATCTACTCGAGGAGTAGAGAGGAGCATTCTGAGCACTTGAGATTGGCATTGCAGACTTTGAGAAATAGACAGTTTTATGCCAAGTTTTCTAAGTGTGCATTTTGGCTTGACTGTTTTTCATTTCTGGGACATTGATTGACAGGGATTGTGTTTCGTGGATAGGAAGAGGGTTGAGGTCGTGGAGAGTTGGCCGAGACCTACGACTGTGGCGGAGGTCCGCAGCATTTTGGGATTGGCCGGTTATTATCGGCGGTTCATTGAGGGATTCTCTTCCATTGTTGTAACCCCCTAAATCGAGTGTTACTGGCCATAACTCGTGAAGTGACTCACGAGTCATTGAAGCCAAAGGAAAATCATGCAAGATACTAAAACAGTTCAATGTCAAGGAAAAGACAAACAACCATCATGCATGAAAAGCTAACATACATGAAATACATAAAATTTTTCCATCCGTCCCACAACGGGCAAACATAAATCCAAAAAGGGTCATCATGTCTATCATCGAATCAGAGTATCAAAATATATCAATACATGCAGCGGAGAACAAAAAAAATGATATAAATCCTAAGAGGCCACACCGCTCCCCGCAGTATCAGTCTACCAATCACTAGTCAAAACCTGCCGAGGCGCTCAATGGAATCACCACAAACTCCTAAATCAAAATCATGCACAAAAGTCTCAAAAACCAACCACGGTAACTAATCAAATCATCATGCTAACGAACCTAAAACAACCCAAAAGGGACCTTAAATATCTCCCTAAATATGCCTAAGATCATATCCAAAACATCGCGGATCAATCCCTAAAAGATAAGAAAATCAACTCCTCACAGCCACAGGAATCCGGTCGGCCGGATTTCTCTGCTTCGAAGAATCTAGTCGGCCGGTTCCTCAAAAACAGAGAGTGTGTCATTTTCCCGGCCGACCGAAAATGAAACCGGTCGACCGGAAAAACTGCATCAGAAATCCCAGAAAAATAAGAGAACACGAATCCTTGAGAAAAACTCATCCTTCATCGATTCTAAAGCTTCTAACACGTCAAAATACATGCATCAAAGCTAAATAAACCCTTAGGAATCATCACCAACATGCCAAACACCAAATCATCCCTTTAAAAATAAAAACTAGCTAAATAACCTAAATCAAAACATAAACCATGAATCCAATGCAAACTCGTCCTAAACTTAACATGAACACCTCAAACAAGTCTCAAATTACATGTCAAAGCATGCTAAGGCCATCACCAACATCAAACAAAAGCCAAACTCAACTTGACATACTAAAAATCCATCTAACTCATGAAATCAAAGAAAACCATGAAACTAGCCAAGGAATTACCTCAAGAACAACCAAAGAGATGAACTTCAAGGGCTCCTAGAGCTGCCTAGGATGATGTCCAAGGAAGAATGCAAGCCACAAGATGAATCACAAGAAGAAAATGATGAGAAACCCTTAAATCTCCATGCTCATCC
>JAOWBR010164093.1:0-11981 GCA_028571145.1 Dionaea muscipula
CCAGCCGACTCCTCTTCTCCTTCCCTTCCCTTTCCATTTTTCTTTTTCCTCTCCATCTTCCACCTTCCATTGGAGCTTAATTCAAGATCTTGGAGCTTGTAAGAAGGTCGGATTCGACATCAAGGGCTAGAGGAGAAGAAGATTGAACCCTCACTTCGGTTCTTTTGGTGCTCTTCATCCCCAAGGTAAGATTTTTACCTTGTTAGTCATGTCTAGCTCGAATCTATGGTTGGGTGCTCTGATTGAGTGTTCTAGCATGTCATTGGGATGATAGAGATGATGAGATTCAAGTGAATCCTTGTGCATTTGAGTTTTCATTGTTATTTTAGGTTTGAGTTCATTTTTGGATTTTGGATCCATGGGATTTTTAATGCATGTTTGAGAGCTTTTGGGGAGTGTTTTAATGCTTGTTTCATGTCCCCAAATGCATTAGATCCATGTGGGAGTGTTGTGGATTCTTGATTTGTAGATTTGCTCATGATTTGAAGGCTTTTGATCAGGCACGCCCGAAGTCTGGAGGAAACATGACCATGCTTTTTAGCATGGCCATGTTTCGGCCTTTTCTCTCAACAGTCAGGGAAAAACACGGGCGTGTCCAGAGAAGCACGACTGTGCTTCTCACAGAATTTGTTGTGCATTTGACAACCTTGGAGAGCACGGCCAAGCCAGGCTTGTTATGCCCGTGGGGCACGGCCGTGCTCTCCCAAAGAAGGTCAAACTCACTTGTTTGGCTGTGTTTTGACGGCCGTTGTGTCCGAGACGTGCGTTTAGCGTCCTATTGCATCGTTTAATGGGGATTGTGCCCCGTTTTGCATGACTTAGCGTGTTGGGCTAGGATTCATGTTGGTTTGGTGAAGATTTCACTTTAGTTAGTGAGACTTCCTCTCTTTGAACCTTGTTGAGGTTCTGGTGTAGCTCGAGGTGGGATCGCCATCCGAGATAGTGAGCTCGAGCATCGATTACCATGTGAGGGGTGTATACAAGCCTTCCTCCTTCTCCTCTCACCTTCTTTATCCTTGATCTTTCACTCATCCTTGACACCTTGCCTGTATACACAGTTGGCATACTCTGTGATATGTTCATGATGTGTGATAGTCCACATGTTATAGTTCTTGGTCTTGTAGCCTTGCATGATCGATTCATTGTTGCTGTTGACTTGATATCTTGGATATTATATTGTGATTGTGTATGGTGAGTGTTGAGCCTATGAGACATCCTCTAATGGGCTCTCATTCCCTTTAGAGTGATGTAAAGGTTGTATGGATCGTATGGGTTAAGTCCAGGGAGAATCTCTAGTTCGTATAGGGTGACTCTGGCCACACAGCCTTTCATCCCATTGTGACAACGTCCTTACAGCACCCCGCTGTACACGGGTTGACCAGGATGGAGCCTACCATGTTGGACAGTACTCTCAGACGGCCATTCTGGTTTAAACTCATGGTTAGACGGGGATCCCCTGATTGGCAGTCGTGGTGGTACATATACGGATGGTACCGGTTACGTGTTTTGTGTACGTATGTGAGTCGTACTCAGTGACCCATGTGATTATTGTTATGAGGCATGTTATGGAGTTGTGTGGCATGTTGTTATTCTTGCATCTATCTCCCATGCTTCTTGTGGTATGTATTGAATGTTTTGTAGCTTGTGACGACATGATTCATTTATGTTATATTATTGTTGTTCATATATCTCTGGGATCGTCACATTGATTATTGTTCTTCTTCCATGAGTAGTGCCTTGTACCCGTGGGATGTGGCCCCCACCTATTATCTCCAACCATCTTCGTGTCGTGGATTAAGGTGGTTGGACCGATCATATTATGTTTGACTTGGGCCACCACCATAACCTCCTGGAAGTCTCTTTTATACTTATGTTCATTCATAGTATGCTTTAGATTCTATTCTAACCCCGTGTACAACCCCGAGTGAACATTTGTGCAGGTGAGTGATCGAGAGCTAGGAGGACGCGGTAGTGAGACAGATGCAGCCTCATAGGATGTTTCTTTTGTTGTTTCATTAAACTCCCATTGCCATGTTTCTAGACTTTCATTAGTCCTAGACTTTTGGGTTGTGATGGACACTTATGTTGAGCTTGTTGACTCATTGTCTCTTTTAGCTTCCGCACTATTTTAAGTCTTGAGACTGATGTTGTTTGTGAGACATTGAGTAGATGATTGATTGACCACCCATGTTAGCTCATTAGTTTCCATCATGTGAACTGTTGATTGTTGATGGTTAGGCTTGTGAGGTTCATGGGCGGTCCCCGCGGGTCGTACGCCGGTCTACCCGGCGTGGGGTGTGACATTTGTGGTATCAGAGTCTAAGGTTTTAGTTTGATTTCATTTGGGATTAGACTAAGCCTTTCTTGGAATTTGCATTTGTCGAATTGTCCTTGTGGTTTAGAAAGAGGCCTGTCTCCCGGCATCCGCTAGAGGTACGTTCCTTTCTCGTAGATCTCAGTTTTAGTTCGATTCTGATTAGGGTATTTGGTGTGCTACCAGTCATGGTGCGAACTAGGAATGGATGTGAATTTCCGGATGTTTCGCCTAGTGCTCAGGGGAGGACCACCGGAACGCCACCTAGTTTTGACACTCAAGAGAAACCTCAAGGAAGTGCACGTGACCTGATGAATGACCATGAGGATGTGGCAATCACGGTGAGATTTTCACCGGGCACACTCGAGCGATTTGAAGAATTTCAACGAGCCTTGCTCGAGGAATGGGAACGATTCCTACAGCTTTAAAGATTCGTAGCAATGCAAGAGCCTCCGAGAGCAAGACAACATCACTTAAGGAGAGACCGCGTGAGAAATTCCTTGAGGATGGACCCCCTAAATTCGCAGGCTCCACCGACGCTTCGGAGGCGAGCGACTGGTTGATGGCAGTGGAGCAGACGCTCCAGTGGATTGAGTGCACGACTGCGCACAAGGAGTCACTTGCCACTACCGCCTTGGAGGGTGCTGCTAAGTCTTGCTGGCAAAGACTTGAGTGGAGGTTTGAAGTTTGTGGGGAGAAGCCCACTTGGCTTGAGTTCGTGCTAGAGTTCGAGGGTGAATTCTTCAATGCCCACTTAAGGACTCAAAAGAGGGGCGAGCTGCTAGCACTAAAGCAAGTGAGTATGACCATTCCTGAGTTCGAAGCCAAGTTTGTTGAACTCGGTAGGTTTGCACCAGAGTTGCTGATGACTGAAGAAGACAAGATGTTTCACTTCCAGAGAGGCATGAACTCGGAGTTGTTGCTTCCCATTCGTAGGCAGAGGTGTGAGACCTTGACCGACATGGTGAGGAGGGCCACGATCTTGGAGGAAGCCATGACTTCCCATCGGAAGAGGCCTACTGAGGGACCTACACAGAGTCACTGGCAGATAGGGGGCAGTCAGAAGAGCCTCACGCTTCACACTCAAGAGGTTCGACGACAACCTCCAAATAAGATCCTTTCTGTAGGAGGTGCAGAAAGCGTCATTCGCGAGGATTCACATGTAGTGGCAGAGCTCTCACTTGCCACACCTGTGGCAAGGCTGGACACATTTCATCGATGTGCAGAACTGGTAGTGGACAGCAGAGACAGACTGAGCGACGGGGTTCCTCGAGGCGATCATTGCCAGATGTCCAAGGTACCTTAGTCATTTCTTCAGTTCTCTCTAGAAGATTGTCTGAATTGAGTGCCACTCATCCATTCACGCCGCCTGTTTCTCTTTACTCCTGGCTCTTTTCTTTGGTAGTCTTGGATGTGAGTATGCTAGTTGTTGCACCTGTTGGAACTCCTGATGAGTTAACTTTTGTGTGTCGTGCTTGTGAGGTGTCTGCTGTTGATAGACCTTGTCTGTTGGTTGTCACGTCTTTAGGTGAGCGTGCATTGTTGCTTTTGTTGACAGGGGTGAGTGCTGGATGACCCTGTTGGGAGGATTTGTTTTAAGTAGCGTTGTCTGCGGATGTAAACAAGTGAGGTAACGTGTGGGGCAAGTCGCTCGTTGCGTCAGCTGTTGACATCAGCAGAGGGCGCGAGATTTGCAGGTTTTGATAGTGACTTCGCAGGCGACTTGCCCCGCTTGTTGAGCCATCTGTCACTGCCTGTAGATCGGAGCTTGGTTGTGAGATGAGAGATGGGTTGAGGTTTGTAGTAGGATGTTTTTCCGAGACCCATTTTTGTGTTGACCCTTGTGGTTACGGCCAGAGTTGTCGATCTAGTGTCTTTCCATGGATTATAGAGTGGTTGACTTGCATGTGGGTGTAGCCAGATTGCTACGCCGGATGGGGGGGATTGGCTCTTGGTTGGAGAGATAGAAGATGAGGAGTGCGTAGTATTTTCGACAGTAAGGAAGTTTCTTTGAGTTAGGTTCGATTTTCAGGTCGAGTTCTCGGGGAAGTAGCTCTCGAGTTACTTTCTTGGTGAGAGATACCGACCATCCTTTTGAAGAGGGTGAGCCTGTTAGGCGCTTCATGGTGTCCTTATGCGACACACTGGTAAGGGGGGAGGTGTAGCCCCGATGTTTTCTAGGGAGGAACTCCCAGAGTGCCACCAGGTTAGGAGATTAGGATTGTCGAGAAATGACCACGCCCACGAAATTCCGTGAGGTTTGCAGCTTTTGGGGATGACTTGTTCTTGCAGACGATTCGTGAAGGGCTTTTCCATTCTAGCCCTACCTTTGACCAGTCTCACCAGGATGAATGTGAAGTTTGTTTGGACAGACGCTTACGGGCGGAGTTCCTTGGAGTTGAAGAGGAGATTGACTGCACCTCCCGTGCTTTCGTTGCCGACTGAGAGCGGCGGCTTTGTAATTTGTAGTGATGCTTCATTGCAGGGGTTGAGATGTGTTCTGATGTAGCATGACAAGGTGATTTCCTATGCTTCGTGATGGTCGGAAGTTCACAGGCGGAACCATCTCACGCATGATTTGGAATTTGTTGCCATTGTGATTGCTTGAAATTGTGGAGGCACTACCTCTCTGTGAGTAGTGCTAGAATTTCACTGACCACGAGAGTTTGAAGTTCATCTTCACCCTGAAGGAACTCAATTTGAGATTGAGAAGATGGTTGGAATTTTTATGGACTGCGATCTGACGATTCAGCATCATCCCGGAAAGGCCAATGTGGCGGCCGATGCACTGAGTAGAAAGTCAGATGGCAGTCTTGCCTGCTTGACACTTCAGCCACAATCGATTGAGGGATTTCGGGGCTTTAGATTTAGCCAATCCCGAGCAGGGAATATGGGTTGATCAGTCAATTCATGCTATGCCCGACTTCGAGAGGTCTATTTTTAACTTCACAGAAAGGTGATGTGGTCCGAGTTGTCTTTGTAGACACCGACAGTGCTTTTGTGCAGCAATGCAACGGAGGAAGACACATGGGGAGCGTGTGGATGAGAGGCATGAGAAGTTTCTCCTTCTCCTTTGAGGTGCATTTTCCTCTGAATTCAGTGTTTTCGAATTTTGAGGACGAAATTCATTTAAGAGGGGAAGGATGTGATAACTCGTCCTAAATGGACCGGGTTTCACTTGCGACACTTAAGCTAGTTGAGTTATTAATTCATCAAATAACTTGACTTAACTTGGTGGTGGAGAGGTATGGGATGAGATGCACTTGTGTTTGGGTTCAAATGCCACATGAGGCATTTTAAGGGTGCTTCCTTTTATTTTGTTGGGCTGATTTTAAGAAGGGGGAATTTACCCCTTTCCCCTAAAATGGTGGGATGAAATCCCTAATTTTAAAACCCTCAAAATCCCTCATCTCCCTCATTCTTTCCCTCACCAGCCGACTCCTCTTCTCCTTCCCTTCCCTTTCCATTTTTCTTTTTCCTCTCCATCTTCCACCTTCCATTGGAGCTCACTTGAAGATCTTAGAGCTTGGAAGAAGGCCGGATTCGACATCAAGGGCTAGAGGAGAAGAAGATTGAACCCTCACTTCGGTTGTTTTGGTGCTCTTTATCCCCAAGGTAAGATTTTTACCTTGTTTGTCATGTCTAGCTCGAATCCATGGTTGGGTGCTCTGATTGAGTGGTCTAGCATGTCATTGGGATGATGGGGATGATGAGATTCAAGTGAATCCTTGTGCATTTGAGTTTTGATTGTCATTTTAGGGTTTGTGTTCATTTTCGGATTTTGGATCCATGGGATTTTTAGTGCATGTTTTAGAGCTTTTGGGGAGTGTTTTCATGCTTGTTTCATGTCCCCAAATGCATTGGATACATGTGGGAGTGTTGTGGATTCTTGATTTGTAGATTTGTTCATGATTTGAAGGCTTTCGATCAGGCACACCCGAAGTCTGGAAGAAACACGGCCATGCTTTTTAGCATGGCCATGTTTCGGCCATTTCTCTCAACAATCAGGGAGAAACACGGGCGTGCCCAGAGAAGCAAGGTTGTGCTTCTCCCAGAATTTGTTGTGCAATTGAGAACCGTGGAGAGCACGGCCAAGCCAGGCGTGCCGTGCCCATGGGGCATGGCCGTGTTCTCCCCAAGAAGGCCAAACTTACTCGTTTGGCCATGTTTTTATGGTCGTTGTGTCCGAGAAGTGCGTGTAGCGTCCTAGTGTATTGTTTAAGGGGGCTTTATGCGCCGTTTTGCATGACTTAGCGTGTTGGGCTAGGATTCATGTTTGTTTGGTGAGATTTTCACTTTAGTTAGTGAGACTTCCTCTCTTTGAACCTTGTTTAGGTTCAGGTGTAGCTCGAGGTGGGATTGCCATCCGAGATCGTGAGCTCGAGCATCGATTACCAGGTAAGGGGTGCACATAAGCCTTCCTCCTTCTCCCCCCACCTTCGTTATCCTTGATCTTGTTGTGACCTATGGGTGGATAGATCACCAAAACAATGGGACTCGAGGCAAACACAAAGATCAGAGAAACAACTCGAGTCACACAAATAAATGCGGAACAAATGGAATTGATTAAGTGTTTTTACTAAAGGTGAATACAGAACTCTACACGCGGCTATGAACTTTGAATGCGTGCTCTCTCTAAAGCCTCTGCTTGTGCGGGACACCAAACACTGGTATTTATACCAGTAGAAATCAAATCTAATCAAATCGGGAGAGAATAATCTCCCGGAGATTCTAACCTAAAATACAGGACTTGCCTAAACAAACTAGGTACAATGAACCTAAACAAAACAAGTTGGGGCAGCAAGGTGCTGAGGCGGGGCGACAGCATCCGTGGCGAAGGCTTGAAGTAGTGACGAGGCCAACCTTCTCTTGTGGAGAGAGTTTCAACTCTAGAACACTTCAAGTTTCATCAAAGATACCCATGACGATCACTGAAGTCTACATACAATATGGATCATCTTCACAAAGTGGGAGACAAGATACAAAACCAATCTTGACAGATATGGACAGTCAACACCACAGGCACAAATGGCTTTCAACGCCATGGTGACAACCTCTCTTATCTTTTAAACCACGAATCGTCTGATCCACAAATTTGGTCCACACATCATACTCAAGATGAGAAGCATCATGGAAGTGGTGAAACTTGCCACACTTGTCTGAATCAAAAAATACGCCTAGGTGACGCTACAACAGTGAGCTTGCGCCACAGACATAACTAGGACCCTGGCGCCACAGGTAGGAGAAGACCTGGTGCCATGGTACCGTGGCATCGCACATCATCACAAATCTCCACCTCGATGTCAATACTAAATCCCAAAGCAGAACAACATCTTCCACATGGCGCCATCTGCTTATAACAAAGTAGGACACTTACCCATGTCAACAAAACCAATACAATGATCAAACTAAGCAGAAGTGACCACCTTGGTGAACATATCTCCTGGGTTGTCCTTTGTACCAATCTTGGCCACGTGCACATCACCGTCCTTGATGTGTGATCTGATGAACTGGTACCGAACATCAATATGCTTCGTTCGTTCATGGAACTGATCATTTCTTGCTAAGCAAATAGCAGACTGGTTGTCACAGAACACTGAGCGAGACATCTGTGCAATCCCAAATGACTCTACCGAACGACACAGCCACAGTGATTCCTTGATTACCTCAATCAACACCACATACTCAGCCTCAGTAGAAGATAGCGCCACGATGCTTTGCAAGTTAGCCTTCTAGCTAATGGCAGCTCCAGCAAAAGTAAACACATATCCAGACAGAGATTTTATCCCATCCAAGTCTCCATCATAGTCTGAATCCGAATAGCTAATCACCTAACCGGAGGCGCCAGCTACACCATCAATACACAACCCCTGAGAACTAGTGCCTATCAAATAGCGAAGAATCCATTTCACTGCATTTCAATGGGTCTTCCTTGGATTGATCATAAAACGGCTCACCACGTTAACTGCATGAGCCAAATCGGGTCTGGTGCAAACCATAGCGTACGTCAAACTCCCCACAACACTGATATAGGGAACTGATGCCATGCTCTTTTCCTCCTCAGGTGTGGAGGGAGAATCAGCAACAGACAATGAGAAATGTGCCGCCAATAGAGTGGCGACAGGTTTAGCATTAGTCATGCTAAAACGATCCAGAACTTTCTTAATGTACGCTTGCTGTGAGAGGAACAACCTCTTAAGCTTCTGATCCCTCTGAATCTCCATGCCAAGTATCCTCCTGGCTTTCCCCAAATCCTTCATCTCAAACTTAGCACCAAGCATCTGCTTCACTGAGTCTACGATGGCAATATCCTTAACTGCAATAAGGATATCATCAACATACAGGAGCAATATCACCGGGGATCCATCTGGCAACATCTTGACATAAACATATGAATCAAAGTCACTCCGATTGAACCCACAATTCTCAATATAGGAGTCAAATCGAGTGTACCACCGCTTTGGAGATTTCTTAAGCCCATACAAGGACTTTTTCAACAAGAAGACCAAAGTCTCCTTCCCTGTTGCAACATAACCATATGGTTGTCTCATATAGATGGTCTCTTCCATTTCCATGCAGAAACACCGTCTTCACATCCATCTGATGCAGCTCTAAATCGTGCAAAGCCACCAAACCCAGAAGAAGGTGGGTGGAAGAATGTTTGACTACAGGTGAGAAGATCTTATTATAGTCGACGCCTTCCTTCTGGCTAAAACCTTGAGCAACCAAACGGGCTTTGTACTTGGGAGTAGAGATGTCGGGGCCAGGTTCTTTGATCTTGAAGATCCACTTACACCCAACAAGCTTTCTCCCCACTGGTGGCGGAACCAACTCCCATGTCTGTTTCTTTTGGAGAGAGTCATACTCCTCATCTATCGCCGCAATCCACTTTCCAGCTTCAGCACTCAACATTGCATCCACAAATGATGTTGGCTCGTCATGCACCACTTCTTCAGCTGTAGCCAAAGCAAAAGAAGTACTAGCTGGAAAGCCATACCTGACTGGTGCAACAATCTTACGTTTAGAACGCCTTGCAACAAAAATTGTGGCTTCAGCAACAGGTGACGGCAGCTGAGCAGCAGTTCCCGACGCCATAGAGACTGACTCTATGGCGGAGGTTTCTTCAGATGGAGGTAAGACAGCCACACCTGACGCCGTAGATTCAGGAATAACAACTGAGCATGCAGGCTCCACCTCGATCAAAATCCTCTTCTTCTGAACCCAAACCTTCTTCTTCTTCTCCACCTTACTGGGCTCACCAGCATCTGACTTTATCGCCACATCCCGTGTCACCATAGGGCCTTCAGACTTAGGACCCAACACAGAGGACTCATTAAAGGTCACATCCATGTTAATGATAGTTCTTGGATTCCCTGCTTTGGTGCACCACAAACGGTAGGTCTTGACGCCATCGCCATAGCCAACAAATGAGCACTTCACTGCTCTGGGGGACAACTCATCCTGCTTCACATGGGCATATGCAGGACAACCAAACACCCTCAAGTGTTCATACGATGGCGGCGCCCCAGGCCACATTTCTTCTGGGGTCCTGCAATCTATTGCCAAAGACGTAGAACGATTCACCAAATAACAAGCTGTGGAGACAGCTTCTGCCCATAGACCCTTGGGCAATCCTGAATGAGAAAACATGCACCTTGTCCTCTCCATCAAGGTGCGATTCATTCTCTTCACCACGCCATTCTGCTAAGGAGTATAGGCAGCAGTCCTATAGCGTCGAATGCCATGTTCCCCACAGAAGGAGTCAAACTCCTTGGAACAAAACTCCATTCCATTGTCCGTCCTCAGAATACGGACTCTCTCGCCAGTCTCATTTTCAACCAAAGCCTTTCATTTCTTGAAGGCGTTAAGCACATCTAACTTGTGCTTCAAGGTGTAAAGCCAAACCTTCCTGCTATAATCATCAAGAAAAGTTACAAAGTATGAAGCTCCACTAACAGAGGTTATAGGTGCAGGTCCCCAAACATCAGAATGCACATAATCTAATCTACCCGTAGATGTGTGCCTAAACCTTTTAAAGGACTTCCAAGTATGTTTACCATAAATGCAATGCTCATAAAAAGATAAATTGTTCAAATTTATATTGCCTAGGAAACCTCTATTATTTAAAACATGCATCCCCCTCTTGGTCACATGACCAAGTCTATAATGTCAGAGCAACACATTGGAGCCGTCGCCCTGGCTCTTCTATGAAGCTTCCTCGTCGCCATGGGCATCCACAGAGTCATCAACTCTCTTCTCAGCAGGAGCTTCACCCTCGGCTTCATCTGAGTCATTGCCACTGTCATCATTACCTGGTGGCGGCACCTCCTCTGTTAACACAGAGGAAGTTCCATCCTTTGCCACAACACTTGTGATAACCCGTCCCGGTTTTATGACAGTTTGGTTCCGGCTCGGTTTGGTTTCGGTTTAAATTGAATTTAAGCTAGCTGAGTTATCCCTTATAACTTGGTCGGTTTTTATTTAATTTTAATTCGTTTCCTTTCGAGAATCCTTCCTAGCCCGACTGGTTAGGGAGAGGCGGAGAAAGGGAGTTATGGGATTTAATTCGTGAGATCGCGGGTTCTAAACCCGGCGACTGCTTTTGATTCTTTTTTCTTCTTTTAATTAATGAGGATGTGAAATTCCCATTTTATCCCTCATTGATTAGAGGAGTGAATTGGGGAATCGGATCTGAAACTCCCATACTTCTCTTCTCCTTCTTCTGTTAGTTTTTATTTTTCCTCTCTTCTCTCACGTATCTTTTCTCTCTTCTCTCTCTTTTTCCTTGCTGTTGGCGGCCATCAGGGAGTGGAGGAGATCATCATCACGGTCTAGGATTGACATCAGGAGGTGATTTCGTGGCGTCATCATCCCGGTAAGGGTTTAGGTTCTTTCTCTTCCTTTGCTTTTGGCCCCAGAGGATGATGTTGATGAATCTGATTTTTCTCCTGGTTGATTTGTTGATGTTGGACAGCGGTGGTGCGATTGATTCGTGAGTGGATTGAGTCGGCGACGCGAATCCTTTTTCTTTTCGATTTTAGGTTGGTTTTCTCTATTTTTCATTTCAACTCTTTCTGTATTTGCACCTGGGCTGTAGGTGGGGGATTAAGCCCTATCGGTAGATGACTTGATTGCTGTTGGGTGCTATTTGATTGGTGGTTTAGCCTTCGTTTAGTTGATTTAGTCATTTTGATGATTTTGGGGGTTTTTAGGATTGGCTGGATTTGTCATCGGGCTGGTTTTTGATGCGTTTGCTTTGGGGATGTGTTAGGGGCGTGTTTAAGTCACGTTTGATGCATGATTTCATGTTGTTTGGAGTTTGGGTCGATTTGAGGGTCGTGCTGGTTTTTAGTTTGGGCGATTTTCGCATCTCCTGTGAATTCTGCAGAATTCTGCAGCAGGAGACGTCTCCAGAGATAGCTCCTGTGAGACGTCTCCAGGGACGTCTGCAGAGACATCCCCCGGGACGTCCCCAGGGACGTCTCTCGGAGGTTCTGTCGCGTCCAGTTCTTCTTCTGCTCTTTTCCTAGCTTAGTGGGGACGTCCCTAGAGACGTCCCCTATGGACCATTAGCCTTCCTTTGGTTCCGAAGCTCACATTTGAGCCTCGGTTTTGGTCTAGCATGTCGGTAGGCATCCTAGGGGATGCGTTGGGGTTATTGGTGACT